>PVHP010037185.1:0-17515 GCA_004024765.1 Zapus hudsonius
CATTTATGCTCAAATCCCTGAACACAAAGCTTCTCAGGTTGGTGCTCTCTAGTTTTCTGAACCTTGTTGCTTCTAATTGGTTGTGACATCCACCTTCTCTGTCTGCCAATGGAGTGTCCTCTCTTGTTTTCCTCTTCCCAGATATCCATACCTGCTGCATTGGTATTAATGCTGGGGCTTTTCTGGAATCCTTGTAGACTTCATACACAATAAATATGATCTGAAAATGTCAGATGTCGAGAATGAAAAAAGACATAAAGACAGGCTCATCTGTAAAGAAATTGAACTGAAATCTGCAACACTAGTAGTAATCGCTAAGGAAACTCTCAGATAAGGAGCAAAGCTAAGTACTAGGCAGAGTACAGTCCTACGGGTGCACTTTGATGTCAGGAGATGTTAGAAGTGACCTAGGTTAAACTTAAACAGAAAAGTTAGCTGGGCAATCTTCCTCCTTTCCCTTCATTGCTATAATATCACAACAGAAAACAAATACATTATTAAATATAAAAAAGAGTAATAAACTAGTGTGTTTTTAAGAGCCAAAGTCATAATTCAGCAGTGGGAACGCTAAGGTTCTAAATTTTTAACACACTCCCAGGCAAGGCTAGTGCTGCTGCACCTGAACGAGCTGCAGAAACATGTAGATAATAAAGGGAGAATCTGTGAGCAAGCAACCTGAAAAGAGCAAGTGTATTAGTCGGCTTCACATCACCACTCACATCACTCAGACAAGCTACTTATGAAAAATGCAGGTTTATTTGTGACTCAAGTTTGGGCCAGTGATGAGCATGACACATGACAGGAGCATGTAACCGAGTGAGATGCCGTATCTCGAGCCAGGAAATGGGAGACAGACAGAGAGAAAAGACCAACATGGCAAAATCCCTTTCAGGCCCCCACACTCAGTCTTCTAAGGACCAGTTACCAGGCTCCACCTCTTAAAGGTCCATAGCACCTTCCAAAACCACCCACCGGAGAATCACATCTTTATAGGTGGACCTTTGAAGGGCACTCATGAAAACCATAGCAGTACAGCCTGGTTCTTAGATGACGATTCATGGTAGGTATCCTAATAATGAGGATCCATTTATTCATGCAAGCAAGAGATTCTCTAGGAGTCCTACCTTGTATGAGGCATATAAGATTCATTGTCTGAACCTAGAGCCGTGAACACAACCGAATGAATCACTTCTGCTCCCATAAAGTTGTGTACTCTAATGCGGACTCTAATTCACCTCATCAGTAAACAACAGGTTTACAGATAAGTGCTTTGCATAGAACTCCCGAGTCAGCAAGTCCTTCAGCAATGCCTCTAAAAACAAGCGCGGACCTCTCGTCCCATTACTACCGCCTTTGCCTAGCAAACTCCCACAGCCTGAGCCCGGCTAGCCTCAGGCAGCCTCTCACCATCCTTGTTTCCAAGTCAAACTTCTTCAAGGGCAGGCAGAGATCTTTGATAAATGTACATTGGAATGTTGCTTTTGCCCAATGTGGACTATTATGCATATATTTACCCTCCTACTTGAAACATGAAAAGAAGTTAAAACTTAGGAAACAATGTTTGTGGGGACACTTACCATCAGGCAATGGGGCAGTAACCCCATGTCATGGTTTGATCCAGGTGTCCCCCACAAACAAATGAATGTGTTCTGGGTAATGGATCCTCACCTGATGGCAGTTTGGATTTTACAACCCCAATGGAGCTGTGTTGTTGGGGGCGGGCTCATGGGGTTATAAGCCAGCTTCCCCTTGCCAGTGTTTGGCACACCTTCCTGCCGCTGTTTGCAGTGCTATGGTGGAGGTGATGTCTACCCCTCTGCTCATGCCATCATCTTCCCTGCCAGGATGGAGTCCCCTCGAGTCCATAAGCCTAATAAACCCGTTCCTCCAGAAGCCACTTTTGCTTGGGTTCTTTCTGTGCAGCAACTAGAAAGCTGACCACAACACCCCAGGAAACATAAAAGCAGTGAAGCAAGCCTGGGATTGCCCAGTTTACTATCATGAGACCGTTCCCAGGCAGCAGTTGGAAGAAGAGAAATCTAGCCAGAGTCCCAAGGACTCCTGAATAGAAACAGAGCTGAGAGCCTACAGAAAGCAAGGCAGCTGTGGTACAGAGTGCTGGGTAGGACCCAGTTGCTCAGGCAGCAAACTTAGATTGACAAACAAAGTCTGCCCAACCTCAGCAGAGAACTGATGGAAGAATATGAGAAAGAGAGATCCTATTGGCTGAGCAGCAGAGGCAGAAAGAATAAATGTCAGTTCCTGATTCTTAGCCCATAAGAATCAGAAACTGGAGGAATGACCCAACACCTCGTGTTTCAGGACAATCTCAAGTTTGATCATCACAACCCTAACACAGACCTTCATCACTAGCTAAATATTTGTGAAAATTTTATCCACCTAGAATCCAGGCCGCACCTAGGCACCAATTAAACAAGTCTCTGATTCAGTGGGTCTGGGTAGTAGCCTCAAGAATGTGTATTCCTAGTAATGCTAAAGATGCTGGTATGGGAAGCAGTTTGGGAATCAGTGGTCCATCGTCTGGCTCAGGCATCAAGGTCCCTAACAATCCTATGGAACTCTGAGAAGTACACAGACATTTGCGTCCCCTTCTAATTCAGTAGGGCTGGTGCATACCCTGAGTATCTGGATGTTAATAAACTCAGGAGCACTTCTGGACTCTGGCCTGTACTTTGGGATCTGACACTGGAAAATCTTGCAGTTAAGCTTAGTGTTCAATGAGGTGTTATCTCCTGACTGAATTCTTCAATAACGCAGAAAAAAGATGCAGCATCCTAAGGTCACCCCTCTGAATACTAGAAATTTCTGCAAAAATCCAAGGTTCAACTATGCTATTAAGAGTTGCCAGGGGTGACTGCTGGTGATTTTACACCCAGAATCAGACGCTTTCTTGAGGAAGGCCACACCTCCCCCACCCCTTCCCACTGTACCAGCTGGCTAAGAGCGAACAGGTCCACTAGCCTTCCTAATGGAAATCACAAACTTTCTCCTCGACCCGTTATTCCTAATGTACTCTCCCTTTTTTTTTCTCCTCAAACTTCCTGCCTCTCATGTCTCAATCCTCCACTAATAACAATGCCTCTGTTTCAACAGTGCAGCTTCATGCAAAGAATACTACAGTTCCCTAAGACTTTAATCTTATTTTACAGTTGAGGGAAATGCCAGCTTGCTCATTCACAGAGCCAGTGCCTACCAGCCCTAGTTCCTGACCCCAAACTCTGATCCTTCAGTACCAAAGTGCTGAGTCATCCGCAGCCTATTCCCTTGTTTCTTCTACTCCTTCCTTTCCTTCCCTCTACACCGGTTCTCCAATATCACCTCACTTTATGTCTCTCCTCTCCACCCCTCCATCTGTACAATCCCAAATTTATGCTCACAGGGAGTTGCTAACACAGGCTCATGACATAAACAGGAGCCCCATCCCTGTGGGAAATTAGAAGAGTTCACTCTTACACAAAATTCTAAAACCTCTCCTCCAGGGTCAAGCACACGGCACTGTTCTATGTAATATTGTGGATGGAAATATATAAGACATTCATTTGCTTGATGTACATTTACTGAGCACTACATATTTCCCCTAGATTACAAGTACATATTCTGCTAGTTTTACTCATCTAGAACCGCTATGACAAACATATCTTAGGTGTTCTTAAATGTTCATTCAGTATATAAGTGGATGGATGGAATACGAACGAGGCAGGTGCTGTGATTCATACTAAAGATGAAACAAAAATAGTAGAGAGTTTCTTTCCTCTACGAGGAAGAAGGGTGTGCAGACATGAATAGGAATAATATGGAATAGCAGAAGGAGGAGTAGGGAATGAATGGTGGAGGGATAAGAGGGGAGAGAAAACAGGATAAAAGATGCAGAGCAAAGGAGGAGGGGAGAAAATGAAAGGCAAAGAACTTGAAATTGGAAAGGCAAAATTAAGAACCTTAACACAAGGGAAAGTTTCACGTAAAAGCACAAAGGAGGCTAAGCGGGGGAGGGGGAAAGGAAAAGGGGAAGATGTGAGAAAGAAAACAAAAAATATGTTTGAGGGCTGAAAAATGGCTCAGCAGTTAAAGGTACTTACTTGCAAAGCCTGTAATTCCCCAGTACCCACGAACCAGATGCACAAAGTGGTACATGTGTCATGAGTTTGTTTGCAATGGCCTGAGGCCCTGGTGTGACCATACTCTTCCCCACCCTCAAATATATAAACAAAAATATTTTAATGTGTTTGAAAACACTTTGGTAAGACCAAGTTCTGTGTAGGCTAATGAATAAATTAGGAAAACATTAAGAAACTCAGTGATTCGAGGCAAGGTCATTTTATACAAAAAGTATCCAATATTTTTGATAGTGTTGATTTATAATAGAGAAAACTGAAGTCTGAACAGACACAGCTACAGGTGCTGGCATGGGAAGTTGGGAATAATAAGAAAGGCCCAGGGCCAGGAGAACTGGGCTGACTCCTAGGAAATCCATGGTCCCCTACCCCACGGACTGATCCAGACGGACCATGGAGGAGGATATTCAGCTGATTGGGGATGGGGAAGAGGGACATTGGGGAACTGGGGATAACAACTCATTGTTTGCCCATTAAACAATGTGATTCATTAGGACAATTTTTAAAAAGGCCCAGAATGTCAAATTTCAAGGCCATTGCCTAAAGTGATGCCAGGCAGAGAGTTGCATGGTCATTTTCTCCATGCCTTCATCCTGAGTTGCTCTTCTTTGGAACTTTGGAGCAATTCTGGGAAGGAGCCTTAGTAACAGGGCAACTCAGATGTGAGCATCGTTGAAGGAGAAGTATAATCCAAGATACTCCAAGTTCTGTGTGAATGCCTGTGGCATTGGTCAAGGTAGGAAGTCTATATGCTTTGGATACTTGAGATTTCTCAGATAGTAACAACCAGTTGATAGAGACCCTTCCACTGGGATTGGGTCTTTAGGGGCCGGGAGGGGGGTTCTGGTTTCACTTATATTGTTTTCTCATCAGTCCTATGTTGTATCTCGTCAGCCTGGCCTGGGGGCTTGAGTCCTGCTTGGCCCTTCAGAAAAGTGTCCATCTAAAGGTGGGATTTTTCTTAACACTAGGAAGAGTGATCTGTGGTTGTTTATGACCTACATCCTCCCTCTCAGCTCATCTGGCCTGACTAAGAACCTCATACACGCCTGAACAAACCTCCAGTAGCCCAGGAAGTGCAACAACCACTCAACCCATGGGATATCATGAAGCTTCAAAGCTCCTGTACAGACAAACACACCATACTCAAAGCCAATAGAGCACCATCAGAATGGGAGACAATCTATGCCAGCTATTCCATGGACAGAGGCCTGATGTCTAAAACCTACAAAGAAATCAAAAAACTACGTAATAGAAAATCAAACAGCCCTCTCACAAAATGGGGCATTGAATTCAACAGGGAATTCTCAGAAGAGGAAATACAAATGGCCTACTCTCATTTAAGAAAATGATCGATGTCACTAATCATCAGGGAAATGCAAATTATAACAATAAGATTCCACCTCACTCCAGTCAGAATGGCAATCATTTAAAAAATCCACCAACAATAGATGCTGGCAAGGCTGTGGGGGGACATGAACCCTCATTCATTGCTGGTGGGATTGCAAACTTGTACAACTGCCTTGAAAAGCAGTGTAGAGGTTCCTGAATATGATGGATATAGAGCTACCAATGGACCCAGCTATCCCTCTACTGGGCATCTACCCTCAAGATTCCTTGCCGAAGCAAAGAGGCATTTGCTCAACCATGTTCATAGCAGCTCCATTCGTAATAGCTAAGAATTGGAATCAACCCAAATGCCCATCACTGGATGAATGGATATCAGAATTGTTGTACATTTACACTATGGAATTCTGTGCAGCTGAAAGGAAAAATAACATAATGAAATTTAAAGAAAAGTGGATGGACTTGGAGTAGATCATTCATAGCGACCTCACACAAGAACAGAGAGTCAAGTACCACATACTCTCCCTCATATGTGGTTCCTAACCAGGTTAAGCCTAAACATTAAGAAAACATGCCAGATGAATTGAAAGACGACAAGGGGGTTCAAAGGAATGGGGGAGGGAGGGGAGAGTGAAGGAACTTGCACACCTATCTAACCAATAAGAAAGGATACCTTAGAATTCTTATTTCATGCAGTAAACTAAGTGCTCTGGGAAGCTGGGGGCATCATCAGGTAAGAGAGAGATCCTGAATAGGACAGAAGGTAGCCTAACCCCAAGGCAAATGGCTCTGGCCTGTAACTCCTGGTCCCAGTCATTGGTTACTTCCCACACTGAGCTGTTGATCAAAAAGACCCATGAGGTCCCCAAAACAAGACAGGCTATGTCAAAGCTCCTGAATGCCTACTCTAGGCCAAAGGCAAGACCCTATTGCTGAAGACACCACAGATTGTCATCATATAACACCATGAGACCCTGCTTAATCCATAATGGTATCCAGCCCCCAAATGGTAACATGTACAGTGATGGAAAGCATTACTCAAACTGCCAGGGGGAATTGACCAAAGATATTCTGAGAAATCAGAGATCATTGATATATAACACTGAATGATGATATGAGAATGATGAAGACTGTTAGAGACCAGTAATGCCAAGAAGTGTCCATCCATGAAATAGTGGCTCTAAACCTGGGTGATAATCAATGGCTTGCTATTTGGCTAAGGGGCAGGTAACCCTTAACTGGAACTGGGATACATGGCAATCCCATATGAAAAGCAAGAACCTTGGGCTCCAAGAAGAAACCCCCACTAACCAGAGATCTACAGAAAGGCTATACCCATTAGAATCTCAACAGTTTTACAAAGTTTGTATCATTTAACAAAACTATAATGATCTCACTCGCCATTGGAAATTCTGTTTGTATGTTTCAGAATCCAGTGAGAACTGTGGACACCCATTCCCATCAAAAGGACTGGAGATGTTACCTGTCACCCAGGCAGGAGATGAATCACCCCTAACCTATGATACAGAACCCAAACAAAACCTTCAAGGAAGTGATGAGATGAGCAAGAGAGCTACCTCCATAGCAAATCAGATAACCTGTGAAAGGATAATGGAGACAGACACCGAGGATACCAACACAATCTAAAGCAAAAATCCAGAAATTCTTAAGACCTCAACAGTAAAAGTAGACCTAAAACTCACCCACCATGACTTAGGGACCTGAGTGGAAGAGGGGGTGGAAGATTGTAAGAACCATGGTGGGGAGAGAGAGAAAGAAAGAATCTAGCTACCTCTCATACAATCCATAACCCCCTGTCCCATGAACCAGTCCAGCAAGCCCATGTAGGAAGGCCCCTGGGGGATGGAAACAGGGAGGAGGGAAATGGAGACACCATCATAAGACTTGCTCATGCAATGTATCTAATTATTAACAATAAATATGAGGGGAAAACATCTTCATATTCTTGAAGCTGAGCAGTGTAGACTCTTGACTTCCATCTAGAGTAGTTTAGGCTCCTTTAAGCACCAGTTAATGACTCAGGGTAGCTGACATCCAGACTTAAGGAAATGTGAGGTCGCATTCTAGTGATCACAGCACAGAAATGTTAGTCTTCCTGATTACAAGTGAAACTCCCAGACATTCTAAGAATTGTTTCCATCTGAGAAACTCCAAGAGGTAATGGATACTTCATACACAAGCATTCAGAATGTGTGAAACACTCAATTTTTTCTTTCACTGAAGGAGAATGGCTATTAACACAAAGTCATCTTTGAATTAGAAAGCAGATTTCATGTAGCTACAGAACAATACAGCTGAGGACAGGGATGAGATCCTGAGCAGTTTAAGGAACTCCCCCCCACACACACACATACACACATGGCCAGGTTGGGGAGATAATTTAGCTATTAAAGGCACTTGCTTACAAAGCCTGTCAGCTAGGTTCAGTTCCTCAGCAGCCATGAAAAATTAGATGCAAAGGGGTACAAATGCCTGGTGTTTGCAGTACCACCAGACCCTGGCATACACACACACACACACACACACACACACACACACACACACACACACACACCAGATGACCCTGAAGGTAAGTTTAGGGATCGCATAATGTAATAGTAACTTCATATTTAAGCCTACCTTGGTATGGTTTGCATACAGAAATGTACTCCACAGGCTCATGTATTAAAGCACAAGTCTTCAGCTGGGGGCACTGTTATGAGAGGTTTGAAAAACTTTAGAAGGCCCTCATTGGAGGAAAGTCACCAGGGGTGGGTCCTTAGAGGTATCTTGCCCCTGACTCATTCTCTCCTTCCCTCCTTCCCTCCCTCCCTACCTACCTATCTTTTTCCTGCCTTCTCTCTCCCCTTCTATTCCCGTGTGTAAGGAATAAAAAACATGCTTCAGTCACCATCATGTTATGCCCATGCAACATGGACTGAAGCTTCTAAAACTGTGAGCCAAAATAAATCTTTCCTCCTTTAAGTTACTTATGTTAGTTATCAGTCATAGAACAGTGAATGCCACTTCCGTTTTGGCATTGTTTTTATTTGTTTTAATTAACTGTAGCAGTTACCTTCTCATTGCTGGAACAAAACAACCTGAAGGAGCTGATGGGAGGAAAGGGTTTATTTCAGCTGAATGTCTCAGGAGGAAGTTTCATCCTAGCAGGGGAAGCATGGCAGAGCAGAGACTGGACATCCCATCTTGTCATGTCTGCTGGGAAGGTAGCAGCAAGAATATACTAGTTCTGAATACCAGTGGGCTGGACCTCAGGGTCTGCCCTTAGTCACACACCTCCTCCAGTGTCATGGACCACACACTGCTGGGATGAGGCTCCAAAAACCAGGCACAGTTATGGGAGGAAAGTATTTATTGAGGCTATAGATCCAGAAGAAGTTCCATAAGGGTGAAAGAGACTGGCCCCCTTTCACAGGACCAAACAGAGAGAAGCCATCGCCAATACCAGAAACACACCATCAAACAGGCAAGGGAGGAGAGAGATTTCTTTCCACTTTATACAGCCTTAGGACAATGTCTTACAACCCTTTCCCAGACTTGTTGACTTCCTGAGTCTTGGGAATTTCCTTCCTGCACTGCCCTCCCAGGAAAGGATATCTCTTTCTAGCTCCCCTGAGCATCCTTATTTCCTGCCGCATACTGAGAGGGCCAATAACCTCAGAGACCCACCAAGATTACTAAACAGGCCAAGTTGACAACAAAACTTAACCATCACATCCTGAAAGCCTCCACCTTCCAAAGATCACACAACTTTCCCAAATTGCCACCAGCCAAAGACCAATTATTCATATTACACAAGCCTATGGGGGACATTTCATTCAAACTACCCCAGTGCTCCCTAAGAGGAGAGACTTTCCTTTGTACTCAGAGTCTCAGAGTGTTATTCACAGAGGCATTTCCACCTTCAGTGATTTTGGATGGACCAGAATCTGTCTGTCTGACTATCTGAATTCTCTCTCTCTCTCTCTCTCTCTCTCTCTCTCTCTCTCTCTCTCTCTCTCTCTCTCTCTCTCTCACACACACACACACACACACACACACACACACACACACACACATCCCAAGGCAGCAAAATTACGAGCTGCTTGATACATTGAATTTTCGTGAGGATTTGGAACAGGGAATAAAGTGTAGATAACAGGTGCCATTATAGGAAACAAGAAGCATCAGAAACCACAAGCAGAAGAGCTGAGGCAAAGGAAACACTTTAGAAAGTTTGGGATGCCTAGAGTAATGGGAGGGGAGATATACTTAAGACAAAGACAAAGAGATCTGATAGGGATAAAAACACCACAGCAAAGGGCCCTAAACACCTACTGCTGACATCCTACAAATACCTTTAATCTCATTCTTGTCTCCAAGAAGAAAGACTATACTAAGGGTTTTATGGCATTTACCCGAAGCCCTCATTCGCTGCTTTGCCCCATACCTCTTCTCCTCAGCTAGGCTTCTATGGGTCTTTGTCTTGTCTTTAAAAAGATGTTTGTTTACTTATTAGCAAATGTGTATGTATGTGTACGTGCTTGCATGCGTGCACGAGCATCTCTTTGTCCCTTACAACCAAAAGAGTATCTGAGTATCTGGGATCCTGGGAAGATATCACTGTGAGTTAAAAGAAGTCAAGTCCCACTAAAATGGCAAAGATTCTTCTAACCCTGGCAGCATTGTCATGTGTCTTCACAAAAGAACATTCTTTGAAACCTGCTTCCTTCCAGGCTGTGGTCTGGATGTGAACAAGGAGCTTGAACATGAACACCTATCCAAGAGATAAGGTACTGATTTGCATAATGGTTGTACCAGAGTTTCAGCTTATTCCCTTTTCCCCAAAATGCATCATGCCCTTTTAAAAAAATAATCAAGGGAAGAAGCCATTAATGACCTGTATTTTTTTCTCTTGGTTTAATACAGGCAGCAAGGGAGATGAGAATTTGAGGACTAAGCAATTTGCTGTTAAGGTGATGTGTAAAGAGGACAATGGCAAAACCTGCTTAATTCCCAGAAACACCTGCTGGGAAATATGCTTCTACATGGGCTGCAAACAGCATTGACAATCCTGTCTTTAGTGAAGTAGGAAGGGATCTAAGGGGACAGCAGTGTTTCTGTGGGCCACCGTTGTGGAACATACCAGAGAACTAAGAGGTAAGCAAGAAGCTGAGATCCCTGACTAACTGGGATCCAATATCTCTGCTGGGCTGACCTGTGTTCTGTGGCTTCAAAGGAACTGCTGGCTCAGGCCATCAATTCCCACTTGGCTGCTCTCGTTTCACAGTCCGTGGGGTTTTCATTTTGCCCTCTCAGCCTAGAATCTTCTCCTTAGCTCAGTATGGAATAGGCATTTTACTCAGAGCAGAAGGTGAAACAAAAGCATTTCGAGTTCACTGTCTCCCTGGGGAGGTCAAGACCGGACTATCCCTCTGTCTGTTCCCTCTGGCCTAGTTCCAGTTGGGAGCATATTTCAGCACAATTATTTCACATAACTGGTCTCCCTACCTCGATCAGCCTTATATGCTGGTTTCATAAACATCCAAAAGGAAACTGATCCCAACGTGCCAAAGTTCCTTTTGGTCATGGAATGAAGTCCTAAGCTCTTGGCTCTGTAGACCAGGCTCTCCACAGTCCAACAACAAACCACCAATCCATCCTTAAACCTTCTTTGATGTCGTACTACCCTCAGCAAGCCTTCGATTCCCTCTCTCTGTGCCCTTACACTTGGCACTTACCTTCCCAGAATGCTTTGCCCACCCAGAGGACACTAGCTGTCAAACCCTAGCTAATGGAAACAATAACGATATCATGGGCAGAAACAAGATGTTTGGAACATCACATGTTCAGGTTACAGAGAGAGCCAGTTCTCCACTTCCCCAGGGAGACAGTGAACTGGAAATGCCTTTGTTACACCTCTGTTCTCAGTAAAGTGCCTCTGCCATATTGAGCTAAGGAGAATAACATGGTGACGTGGAGTTTGAGAGGTACTGAAGCTCCCAACACACTGTTCCAGTAACCACCCAAAGTTAACAGATCTGGGAAGGAGAGGCCATTCCAGTGGTGTAGACTCAGGAACAATTCTCTGGAAGTCAACAGACAGCTAACCCTGCACTGCTATGCACCAGCTAAGGAACTGAGCTCCTCTGAGGTGATTCCTCATGAAGAACCTGAGATTTAGGGGTCATTTCCCCCCCAACCCTGGAAAATTATTTGCATGTAAAGTTTTTGTTTCTTAGTTTCTTCTCAAATTTTTATCACTCTCAGTTGGACCTCTAATAAGCCTGGATAATTAATCAAGAACTAAGGAAGAAAAATGACAGATAAGCAGTCACAATGCTGAGTTATTTCACAAATTAAGCCAACACTCATATTCCAAGATGAACTCCTCCTTTGGGGGCACCTATTAGGGTTTTAAACCCAGCCACCATTATCACAGTGAATTGTATTTTGCTTCAAATGTATTGCCTACAACAGACATTGAACTTGTACTCCCCCTCAAATTGCCACCATCTCTGTAGAATTAAGAGCTAGAGTTTTTCTGAACACTTTTCCAAGGGAACAAGATTCCTTACATTTTCTTACCCTTCAAACGAATAAATGGGTTATATTATGTTAGTCATAATAGACAAGATTATGCAACAGTAACAATGACCCCCTGTACCTCAGATGTTCAAAAGAATCTCTCACTTGTGTGATATGTCAATCAATGGTTGGCAACAGCTTTGATCCGTGTCATTTTATTTTCTAACAGAGCAACCCTCATCGAAGACATTGCTGGTACCATGACAAAGTAGAAAAAAGTGTAAAATGCAGAAGTCGCACATGTCACTTTCGCTTCTACTCATGTGTCATTGACCGAAATAAATCACACATCAGGGTGATAGGGATGACTTAAATCTCCCACAGAAGAGGCAGCAAGTATTGTGAGTGATGGTATGACCCCCACACAAGGGTGAGCATCACGCTAGCTCAGAGCCATCTTCTTAACTATGCACAATTTAGGTATAAGCCATACACCCAGACCCTGCAGGACTCAGGCAGATAGTATACACATGGAAAGCAGCCAGAAGGAAAAAGACAACAGGGTGTAGGAAGATCAGAGACATTCAGGAAGCACTCTCCAAAGTAAGACTGCAGGTCAAATAATCCATATGTGCTTAGGAGCCTTCTTTGAAATCCAGGATGATTCCAAAGGAAGTTTACATAATGTCCTGGCACATAGGAGTATATACAATTCAATGAAGGTAATTAACTTCTTAAGTACATATTTATTATATTTTAGAAACTGGGATAACCAGTTTTTAAATACTAAATCAATTCTCTGCATGGCTTAGAGCTGCCTGTCCCTTTGATATTTACAAAAAGTAAAACTCACTGAAAACCTCAGGCTTTCGCCCTATCGGGAAACCCTTGCCTTCTCAGGAGTTCCATAAAGCCTTAAGGTACAGTTCTCAAGTGCACTTCTACCTCCAACCAGGTTATCTGAAGTCTTTTAGCCTCTCACGTTTAGGGCTTCTCTCTGGCAACAGCTGCCTCAGACATGGAATTCAGCACCACACCACCCATATAATGTGACTACAGGTTGGGATGACGCAGAAGAAGAATTCCACACTGATACCATCTGATGTCATACCCACTGTCCCCTCTCCTCTTTCTATTCCCTTCTCCTCTCAATCTGCATGTCTTATGCAGAATTTTTAACTAAACCTTTGGGTGTTACTTTTTGTCTCATTCCTAGCTAGAAAGCAGCATCTATCCTCCACACTCCCAAATTCATCTTCTGATCCTTTTCTAAACAAAGAAAGTTCCTTCTTCAAAAGAAACTCGAGGACAAGCTGTTATTATAAAAAAAAAAACTTATCATATTATACATAGACTTAATTTGGAGATAAATTTTATCATTTCAATCTTCCAAATGACTGTCTTGAACTGATTATTATAGGACAGAAGTATGTTTGTGATGCTCACCGCCCCCACCCTGGTTAACCATGTGCCTACTGTGCACCTGACAGGAAGAGACTCCTCCTCTTCCATATCACCAGCACAGTGACAGGTGAGATGACAGGGATCCAACATGACAGTTTCTTTTTTTTATTATTATTATCCATAATGAGTTACATTATTTAATGGGCAAACAATGAGTTGTTATCCCCAATTCCCCAGTGCTCCTTTTCCCCATCCCCATTCAACTGGATATCCTCCTCTGTGGGCAGTCTGGATCAGTCCTTGGGGCTGGGGACCATGGATAGCCTAGGAGTCAGCCCAGCTCTGCCGGCCCTAGTACATTGTTACTGAGGGGGGTATTCTCCCCCACCAAGACTCTCACAATCTATCTGCCCCCTCTTCCGCTCAGCTCCCTGAGTCATGGTGGGTGAACATTAAGGCTGTCATATTGTTGAGAACTTAGGGGTCTTTGTACCTCTGCTTTAGGTTGTGTCAAAAATCATCTGACTGTCTTACTGGCTTATCCTGTGTTGACTGATTGGCTGTGACTATAGGTCACTTGTTCATCCCATCATTCTCTGTGGGGTTCCATATGGACCCTCCATGGTATGTCTGGGGTGGCTCATCTCTTGCCAGAATGTCAGCCATCGCCCTGTGGTTAGTTGGTAGGGTTGGATGAGCCACAGCTCTCTCACTGCCTTCTGAAAAATACAAACAGAATCTCCATCGGAGAGTGAGATCAGTATAGGTTAAATGTGACACACAATCTGTGTTTTTGAGGCACAGATATGCCTCTTTATATCCTTGTGATACCAAGATGCACTTTTTTGTGGCTGTGTGTTTATGTATATCCATGTGCGACACAGCACATGCTTACAAATCTGAGGATTATTTTAGATGTTGGTCTTTGCCTTCCACTTTATTTGTTTGGGGCAGAGTCTGTCACTCACCACTGTATTCACCTCATGATCTTTTGGGGGATTCTCCTGTCTTGGTCTCCCATCTAGCCATAGGTGTGTTGAGATTACTAATACTCACACAGGCTTTTTGTGGGTTCAGGGGATCTGAACTATAGTCCTCATGTATACATATATACTCATATTCACATATCTCTGAGAGGTATGAATGTATACATGGATATACACACTGCCCTATAAAATGCAAGGAAATTTTCTTTTAGGCTATTTTAGTGTCTCACTCTTTGCAGATATTATGTGAGAAAAAGGTGGGTTAGGCTAATGTTTATCTCATGGACTTGATAAGGATTGACTATGATGATATATTTAGAGCATTCAAGGCTTTGATTAAATGTGATTGATGACAATAATAAAACTAGGAAACCCTTTGCACACTGGAGCTTTGGGGCATAAACACAGCTCCTGTTGTCATTATTCTCTCCTTCAGTGGTAGAAAGAAGAGAGATGCAGAATAATGGGATGGGCTCTACAAAGGAAGGTTGTGAGGACGACCCATAGATGGCTCAGCTCTGAAAGGCTCTGTCAGCTGCAGGTGTGAGAAGTGAGCCTGAGTAGCTAAATCATTGATGGCAGTCCAAGAAAATTGCCCTATGAGTTCCACTGATAGCCACCTGGCCACCTGTGTGTCATTTTCTCCATATTAATATTATTTATTTTTTTATTTTATTTATTTATTGGAGAGAGAGAAAGAGAGAGAGAGAGAGAGAGAGAGAGAGGCAGACACAGAGAGGGAATGAGGGCACCAGGGCCTCCAGCCACACATGTACCACCTTGTGCATCTGGCTTTACGTGGGTACTGGGGAATCAAACTTAGGTCCTTCTGCTTTGCAGGCAAAAGCCTTAACCACTGAGCAATCTCTCTAGCCCCATTTTCAATAATGGTAACTTAGTCAAGACAGCTAAAAACTTGACAACACAGACTTCTGGTAGAGTGTCTGCTTAGTGTGGTGGTTTGATTTAGATATCCACCCATAAATTACATGTGTTGTGAATGCTTGGTTCCCACATGATGACAATTTAGCAGATGGAAACTTGCTGGAGGTGTGTTGTTGGGGGTGGGTTATGGTTGTTAAAGCCAGCTGTCCTGTTTGCCACCTGCTGTGGCAAAGGTGACATCCAGCCTCTACTATACCATCTTTCTCCTGCCATCATGGAGCTTCCCCTCCAGACTGTAAGCCAAAATAAACAACTTTTTCCCCATCAGCTGCTTTTGGTGGGGTGCTTTATCCCAGCAACACAAAGGGAGCTATAACACTTAGCATGCTCGAAACCCTGGGTTTGATCCTCAGCATTGCATAAACCAGGTATGGTGTCACACCTATATTTAAGTCTAGTACTCAGGAGATAGATGTAGGGAGAGAAGTTCAAAATAATCCTTGACTGCTTAGTGAATATATAAGTGAATGACTTTTAAGGCCAGTTTAGGCTATATGAGACTCAGTTTTTAACAAAGAGAAAGAGATTCAGCCAAGCACGGTGGTGCACACTTTTAATCCCGCACTTGGGAGGCAGAGGTAAGAGGATTGCCATGAGTTCAAGGCCACCCTGAGACTACATAGTGAGTTCCAGGTCAGCCTGGGCTAGAGCAAGACCCTACCTCAAACAAACAAAACAACAACAAAAATAAAAGAAAGAGAAAGAGTCTAAGAGATTAACAATGATCTTATCTACCCAGATGATGGTAGATCTTATTTCTCAAAGTATAATTTTAAATAGTAAAAACTTAATCCCAATACAAATACAGCATGAACACGTGAGGTAAAATCTTTACTAATTTATTAATGAGCAAAACAGCCAGATAGCAATAGAGAGCTTTTGAGAAAATAAAAAGGGATTTATATACAGGGAAATATATGTTAATTTAAGTTTGCTAAGTTTATTCAATTAGAATGCAAAAGGAGGGAAAACCTGTAATCTTTGAAGCAATCTTCTGAAATGGAAAGAAGTCACCAATATTAAAATCAGTCACAGATTCATGAGTTAACACGTAATGTCAGAGTTTGGGTCCTTATCAAAAATAAATAAATAGCAAGACAAACAAAGGTATGTGCCCTATATTTTTGCATGTATTTCAAATATTTTCACTTTTTATGTTTTTTCTGTGAACAAGATTTATTTGTGTGTATTAATTATACACAATGGCGAGTCTGATTGTGATTTTTAAACTCACCAAAGCTCACACTAACCTTGAACTCAGAATAATCCTCCTGCCTCAGTCTCCTGAGTGCTAAAGGAACAGATATGAGCCACTACAATCAGCCTCCAATTGTGGCATTTTATACCTAAATATAATGCCTTTGATTATATTCACTCTGTCTCTTATGTCACTCCTTCCTCCTCCTGATAAGTCCTCACTCTCATCTTTTTAAAATGTGGATTTCACATATAAGAAAAACATGGGGCATTTGTTTTTTGGGGGGTCATTTCGTTCACTGAACATGATGAACACTAGTTTTCTCCATCTACATGCAAATAGCATAACTTGTCTTTAGGGCTGAACAAAACTCTATACCAAAAAAATAGGGTATAAATTCATCCTAGGGTTGAATGATTCTTAAATGGTACCATTGGACAGTCCTTTGATATGAGACCAAAAGTCATTCTGTGTCTTAATAGTTTTAACATATGTAATATGCTATTTAATATTTTGGCTATTTTGGGCACTTTACACATATTATGTAATGCAGTGGTCACTCATGTGATCACAACTGTAAGGCCATGAGATATTTGCTATAATTATATTTGTCTATAGACAATGTAAAGCCCTTGGGTTCCATGAATTTCCCAAAGCCAAACCACTAAGAAGTGTTGTAGCAGAGATCTGAACCCAGGCTGGTAACAAAGCCCCACCTTAATATGTCATGCCGCCTTAACAAATGGAGTAATATGGCAGGCTACCATAATAAAAAGGATTGTACCTTGTCGTTTTCAAGTCCCCAACACCTAGCAGATGGGCATTCAGTAAGTGAGTACAGGTTTTGCTTGCTAAATTTAGAGCTGCAACTAAAGAAAGCTATCCCTAAAACTAAATGAATTATTTCATGCTACTGTGTTCCAGATGGTGTGCCGGTTCATGAACAATTTGAAGATCAAGTTAAGCTACCCATA
>PVHP010037186.1:0-17538 GCA_004024765.1 Zapus hudsonius
TGTTTTCGTTATGCAGACTTATAGAAAGAAGTGAGATGTTATGAATGAGGGGTAAGGGAAGGGGGGAGGGGAATGGCTTAAGCAGGAGGCCAATCCAAATTAGGTTCAAAAACATAAAATCCTCACGAGCATACTGTAACCTAAAGAGTAAATAGTGGGCGTCAACTGGCAAGAGGGGTCATGAATAGCAGGGGAGAATATTTAAGTCTGTGAATAATTTAGCAGTCTGAAAGCCCCGGGTCCCAGTCACCGGTCCCTTCCCTCACTGAGCTTTTGACCAAAGTGAACCATGAGGTTCAAAAAACAAGACAGAATTCTGTCAAGGCTCTTGAACGCCTTCCCCAGGCCTGAGACAAAATCCTGTTGCTGAAGAAACCACAGAATGCCATCTATCTTCATCGAGAGTCCCAGCGAGGTCTGAAATGGTAACCAACCCCCAGATGGCAGTTAGTGAAGGGCTGAAGGGCAGTGCACAAGCTGCCAGGGGAAGCTGATTGGCAATAACTGGAATAAACAGACCATTGGCATGAAACATAGTCTGCGGCCATGTATAGGCTGGATACAGTTCCTACTGGGAGAGAACAGCAAACCAAGAGAGGAGCAATTGTGCAATGAAGGAGCCTGGGCCTGGGGAAGTCAATCAACAGCAATTAATTCGGCCAAATATTCCACTCAGTGAGGGGGAACCCTTGATTGGAAATGGGGATTTAGGGCAATATGCATCGGATCCCATACACTTGGGCTCCCAAGAAAAGATGCACTATGCGAACATCTGACAGGGAGGCTACTAAAAATAGAAACTAGGTAATCCAGAATGGTATATATTTGTTAACCTATACTGTTCTAACTCTCCGCTGGAGATTGTATTTGTATTTTTCAGGATATAACGAGTGAGCTGTGGCCCATATAACCCTACCACCCGACAGCAGGCCAAAAGATGAGATCATGGCAAGAGATGAGCCACCACAGTCATATTGTGGGGGATCCACATGAAACCCTACAGCGAAGGACGGGATGAACAAGAGACCCATAGCCACAGCCATTCAACCAACTCTGGATAAGCCAAATGTGTTTATGTTTTTCAGGATGCAATGAGAGAGCTGTGGCCCATCTAACCCTACCAACCATCCGTAGGCCGATGGCTGAGATCCTGGCAAGAGAGGAGCCACCACAGTCATATCGGGGAAGATCCATAGGGAACCCAGCAGACAATGACAGATCAACAAGGGACCTATAACCACAGTCATTCAATCAACACAGGATAGGCCATTGAGACAGAAACCAAGGATTTTCGACACAAGGACCCCTAAGCTCGCAACATTAAAGCAGCCATATTACTCACCCACCACGACTCAGGGAACTGAGAAGAAGAGGGGGCAGAAAGATTGTGAGAGCTGTGGTGGGGGAGACTGTCCAGAGGCATGGTACCCCTCAGTAGCAACACACTTGGGCCAGGAGAACCGGGCAGAGTACTAGGATATCCAGGATCCCTTGCCACAAGGACTAATACAGACAGCTCACGGAGGAGGATATACAACTGATCAGGGATGGGGAGGGGGGAAATTGGGGAATTCGGGATAACAACGCATTGTTTGCCCACTAAATAATGTAACTCATTATGGAAAATAAATATATATTTTTTAAAAAGTCAAGGGATTTCATCCCTTTAATTAAACCAAATGTTTCCATGGTTACTCATTATTTTTAGTAAGTCTACAGAAAAAGAAACACTGTGATCTGCTGTGACACATTTAGTATTTGACCATGAAGTGCCTTTGAGAACCAACTTTGTGGCAATCCAACATCCAAACTCAAGCCAATTATGGTCCACCTCATTGCTTGTCCAGACCTTGATCTTCCATACCGGGGAAAGGGCAAAACATTAATGATGCAACATGATCTCCTTTCTAGACCCCCAACTCCATCATTTATAAGTATACCATGTCATGTTTACCCTTATAAATCCTTTCTGCAAAGAAAGCCTTCTAACAGTATTAGCTTGACTTTAGGTTTATTACACTGTAAGACTGTGAGACTTGTAATCACCAAATAGCTTAGAAAAATTCATGAGTATATCCCGTAAAAGTTGCAACTGTAGCATCTGTGGAATTATAATCAAAGACACTGTAAGTCAAGTACTAGCAGAACTTAACAGCTGAAATCCTAGGGCTCTGTGAAGTTTGACATAGCATTTAAGCCATATTTTTGAGAATCTTTGTTTATTTGCATAATTATGCTTGTAAAACATTTTATCCATCTCTGATCCTCTACTTGGAATCTTGTCTCCTCTATGTGCTGGGAAAACAAATCCTTCAGGGTGATGCTGCATTGCTCAAGCATTTGCCATGTGTGAGCCCTCTCTCCATTATATCATAAAATGGTGTTTGGGTTTGATGTTTTTAACTTGACTTTTGTCACTGCCTTTGTCAACTTGATGACCTCTGGCCTATTTCATAAAGATCCCAACACAACAACTTCCCATGGCCAATCTGTCATCTGCAGAGAAATTCCAGTTACTAATAGGGCAGTCTCTCCCAAGACAAATGGATCCTGGCAGCCACTCTAAGTATCCTTCCTCCTCAAAATGAGTCAGGCGTGATGTCCCATTTCTATCCTTTCTAGGTCAGCTTAACTATTAGATCATGAACTCTGAGATCAGGTCTTTACAGTCATCTAACACCTGGAGTAGAAAACACAGAAGAAGCTGGTATGGATACCTGACCCACAGAAAATATGAGATAATACATTCAAATTGTTTGGATCAAGCTTTCTTTATTATATTTTATTATTCTTTATTATATTTGATAATCAATATAACAACTTAAACATATAGTGCTGTAAATATTCTTAAAAGACATTTATATTTTTATATTTTATCCCTTTATTTTTATACTATGTAAAGTGGGTTCTGAATGGCATCAGTTCCTAGGGCCACAAAATAGCAGAGATGCTGTGTGAATTAATCACCTTTCAGTACTAAAATCTCAGCTCACTGAATATACAGTCTGTAGCTCTGCTAACTTTTCAGATACAAAAATTATTTATGGGCCTATGGTTTTTCTTTAAATGTGGTGTTTGTAAAGGTGGTATCTGTGTTATCATTTCTGAGAAAGATTAAGTTGTAAAATCAGTTTGTGAAGCAGCAACAGCTTAGAGTTTCATTTATAAAATTTAAAAAAAAAAAGCGTCCAAAGCAATGCAGATGAAGCTGAGAGAAACTCAGGGCAGTCATTGACAGAACAGGATGTGCTGAAACTTAAGACTTTCCCATTATAGCATAGTTATACAACATGTCAAAAATGGCCTCCTCAGTCTTCAGATGTATCAATATTGTTAGACATTCAACAGTTATTCCCTGGAATGATCCAATAAAGTATTGATTACAATATTTTGCACAAAGTTCCCATATATACTTATTCTAACAAATGTACAGTATCACCAACTAGGAAGATGATGCTAAAAGGAACATTTATTAAAATCCATATATTGACTCATTATTTCCTGAGGTCCACGCTACATTAGGCCTCCCTCCTCCTACAGTAGGCCCTCTGGGCTGGGACCCATGTCTAATGGCAAATGTTCACCATTATGGAATCAAGCTGAGTAGCTCTGACTGAGGACTCTCCACACTCTGTTGAGCCATCTCTGTCCCCCTACTTCCTGGGAATCACTGATGTTTTGGTCTACAAGTATGCCTTTTGCAAAATGTCACAGTTGGAATCATACAATAGCCCTCTTCTTTCACTTTTTACATTTTAGGTTCCTCCATATCTTTTCATGACTTTATAACAAATTTTTCTGGTGCTAAACTCGGCATTTAGATACAGCACAGTTTAGAAATTATTTTATCTACTGGAACAATAGTTTGATCATCCTTGTTCCTCTTAAAATATTTTTTTCTATACTACAATGCTAGTTCTTATAATTGACAAAGAAAATTAGAATAAATCTATACATAGAATAGGAAGTGAAAATAATAGTAAAATATAATATCCTAAGGAATATGTAAATTGAAAGTCTTAATATATTTTGGGCATTTGTTTTGAATATTTTGAAAAACATAATATTAAATATTTATTTGATATCTAAAGTATAATGTATAATTAAATATAATTAAAGTATAATGTATAATGATAAGAAACTACAAAATGAAAAACACACTCCAAGGTATATCTATACCTTCCTCTAGCTCCTCAGAGGATGGAGTTCTCAAAGAGGATTAATCATCCATATTTTTCTGAAAAGATTCACACACATTTGAATTTGCACACTGTTTCCCTGTCATGGGCTTTGCTAATTTTAAAAGGCGCTACACTAAGTATATACATTCTGCCATAAAAATGTGCTTTTAAGTCACTTCATTTAAATAGATTATAAAAACACTCTTCAGTCTAAGTAATGTTTTAAAGGAATTTAAAAATGTAAGCAAATAATATTCAATTTGCTATGTTTTACAAAGTTTTATGTAAATTATAAAAAACATATTAAACCTTATTTTTTCAAAGTATCCAAGGCATTGGATGGACAAATTTCTTAAAAATAAGTTAATAGCTACAGCAACTTCTAACTAAAATGTCAAAAATAAACTGACTTCTAAATTTAAAGAATGAACATTTTGCCATGAACTTGAGATTCACTAATTCAAAAGTTTTGAGTTAAAAAAATTTTAGTTTCTTAAAATGAAGAATTTCTTTGTTTAAAACGCATAATTATGTTTTATAAACAAGAAAATTTAAAGATACTTCAAAGATATCAAAAATTAAAATTTTACTCCATTCTCTGATAACACCTTTTAAGAGAATTACTAGAACTCATTTATTTTAAGAGTGGGTTAAGCACAGTCTCAGAAATATGTAGGATGCTGAGATGCCTCAGTGGTTAACCAGCTTGTCTGAAAAACATGATGACCAGAGTTTGATAACCCAGTACCTACACAAAGCCAGATTTAGAAAGTGTTGCATGCATCTGGAGTTTGTTTGCAGTGGCTGGAGTCCCTGACATACCCATTTTTCTTCTCTCTCTCTCTCTCTCTCTCTCTCTCTCTCTCTCTCTCTCTCTCTGCTTATAAATAAATTATTTTTTTTAAATGTTCATAAAAACATCTAATATGAAAATGATGTCATTAGTACTTTTTACTTTTCTTAAAATAAATGGTATTTTTTATATCACATTCTGCCATAATGAAATACTTGGCTGTAAAGGTGAAGACTCTACACATGTCCTGAGCTACAACTTCTGGAAACATCAGACAGATAAGTGTTGACTGAGTGTCAACTACAGACAATGGTCATCACTGACTGTTAAGTGTTTGTCTCTTCAAGAATAGAGATTTGAGCACTTACAGGAAGTATTACATCTTACATTTCCCACAGCTTGCTCTTAAATTTTGCTAAACTGTCTACATGAAGTCTCCCCATTTCTCTAGTAACCAATGGACTTCCTCTTGTGTTGGCACAGGGACTACAGAGACAGGATTTCTAACTGTGATAGACATTAGCATTTTCATGACATTAAAATAAGCCTGAACAAAAGAATTAAATACATAATCAGAGTTCACTGCTCATCTCAATCCTCTTCATTATTCAGCTGAGAAAAGCAATTTTTGAAGAAGTTATTCAGTTACTACAAGACAACCTAAAATCTTGAGTTAAATTATTAAAGTGATCTACCAGCACCTAAAGTTATCATAGTCTATAATATACAAATTGTGATATTATCTACCACATTTGCCTGACTCTTTTGGAAAAGCAGTAGATATGCTTCTGAAGTGAAAAGACATAAGTAGACTACTCTTTGCTGCATATCACAGGCAATTCTGAACCATGACAAAACTAAAAGTTTTAAATGTCAAAGTTAAGCAAAATGAGCTCTAGTGATTATACTTGATAAAAATTCTGTGTTTAAATTAGATGTGATGACACATGCTGGTATTCCTATCCATAGGCAGGCAGAATCAGGAGGAACATGAGTTTCAAGGTCAGCTTGGGCTACATAGAGGATACAGAAATCCTGAGTCAAAAAAATGTATATTAAATAATTTAGGAAACTTTATTTTTCACCTATGTGGTGAATTTACAATGGAACAATTCCTGTCACAATTTAATGTTCACTTAACTATCATCTTTTCAGAGAAAATCTTGGTATTGCAAAGTACCTGTTAGTTAATTCCATTCCCCAAACTGCCCGCTATCATTAGTCTTCTGATATCAACGACTTCTAATCTCATGCCCACCCCAAAGAGTCCTCTTGTTTTCACTCCTTTCCCATTCTAAACCTTCTGTGTCCCTTCACACTCATTTGGGAAAAGGTCAACCCTTGAAAACTCAAATTGTCTACTTAACCTATTCTCTCTTGACTTACAAAGCACTAAAATAGAAAATGGCACAGTCATATAGAATGTTAGAATGACAACTACAAGGTCTGTAACCTCACAGGACTCAGTGCTGACTCCTGAACTGCTCCTGGTCAGGTCTCTCCTCAAGTACCCTTTATGGGGACTCACAGCCACTGTCTTTGCTGTTCTCTCTGGCGTATATAAGCCTCTAGGTCCCAGTCATTCAGATTTCCTTCCCTTCTGTTACATTAAATATGTGCTCCTCATCCTTCAAGGTTAATCTTTCCACATATATTCTGAATTTCATACCCCTAACTTCTCAGAAGCTTACGTTAACATTCCCTATTTCTCTTATATTCTTTCTCATCTTTATAGTGGCTTTATATCAAAATTTAAACTTATCTAACATTTAAAAGACAAACTATTTTCCTTAATCCATTGCTTAAAAGCAACATATAGCTAGCTCTCTCTCCCTCTCTCTATCTATCTCTCTCTCCCTCTATCTCTCTCTGTGTGTTCTCATAATCTTTATCTTTTCATAAAACCTATCTATCTTTCATTGGTCCATAATAATGATTTGGGTGGCTAATTTTAATAAGTATGTTGGTTCTTTATTTAATTGCTATCTGTAGTATTTGAAATAGATTTCTATTTTAATAATACTCTTACCTATCTTACAGTCTTACTCCACATGTCCTCAGTTTCTCTTTCTCCTTTATTATCTGTTACTCTTTTTCCTATGTATTGCATTATTCAGAGATCTGTCCACTTTTCATTCTACACATGCATCCTGATTTAGTCAGAGATTGGTTGAAGCTATCCAGACAGCCTGCTCTGTTTGTCCAAGTACAAACACTCTATAGTCCCATGTGGATGTCCAATTAGCACTTTAAGCTCATGTTCTATGAAACTAAACACCTTATCCACCCTATCTTCTCTACAAAATCTCATTGAAAAAGTTATGTATTTCACATAGATGCCCAGGACATAAAGTAGAACATCTCCCCATTTTATTTGCTCCTTTTCCCTACTTCTTGATTCAGTTAGCTACAAGTCCAGTGGATTCCTCCTTTCTAAAGACTTAAAAGTCACTCAGTTTACATTATTCAGTACATCATTTGTCTTCACTGCCCCCTTTTTTGGATCTTGCTGATCTCAACCTCTTTTCACTTTTGCCAGTGCAATAATCTTTCTGAAGAGCAAATCTGAGCACATCATTCCTGCTTTCAGTCCTCCAAGTCTGCTAGTCAAGGATAATATAAATTTTAATTAATTTGGCACAAAAGTCTTCCCTGATCTAGTCTTTCTGGCTTCCATCCAGTCTCATCTCTTCAGTCATTCCTAGTTGAAGACGAATGTAAAAATGGCAAAGCTGTGTAATGAATGAAGCTTGATATTTTCTGTACTTTTTATTTTCCCATAATTTTTATCAAGGGAAATAATAGCAGAATCTGTAGGCCAAGAGAGAAAGTAACTCTATGTGAGATGTACCTGCCCAGAACACAGCAGACAGTTCATCATTCCTGTGCCCAGGCAAATCACACTGAAACCCAGCTGGGCCACATAAGGTATATGCTCCACCAGTCAATAGTTAATTGGACACATTTGCTAAGGCCTCATTCTTTCAGTATAGCAGTTAAGCAATCACTTTGTATTTCAGAAAGAAATCACTTTCTTAAGGGTTATGACTAAGTGATCTGAGAAAATTTATCTTTCATATACATGTCTTACAACTTAAAATCTCTATGTCTTTGCTCCTTTTTGTATTTTCTCCTTTGTTCTTTTTCTCTCTTTCACTACAAAGTAGCATTCCAAAATGTTAATTTTTGTGCATGCAATAATGTTCATAATCTCTCCTCCAACATATTTTTATAATGACCTACAATCGCTCCCCTTTGTCACCCCTGCATTAGCACTCACCTTTGTCATGAATTTTAAAATATTCCCTGCTTACCTTGTGAATTATAATTTGTGAAAAAAACATTTGTATTCTAACACTTAAAAAGATTTTATTTACAGTTTGTGAATGCCTGAGGTTTTTTTCTGAAAAGTTTAAGGGATCCTTTTTTATTATCAACTAAATTTCTTTTCCATATTTCATTTTTTTCTTAGGTTACTAAAGATGGGACTTCACAGTGAATGAAATAAACATATATACAAATATTACATTAAATATATAATTATTTCATTCATTGTGAATATAAACTACTTTAGGACTAAATTTATGCTAAGAAAGTTATGACTATGACAATCATTTTTGTCAAACAATAAACTATTTTAGGAATATATTGCTGATTTTATTGGTAATTTTTGCTATAAAATTAAAATATGATAATTCTAAATGGAAGTTAATAATATGATAAAATAACTAGGTTATATTATTTTTGGTTATTGCATTGATTCTTTTTTTTTATTTTTAATTGACTGCTATATACATGTATGAGGTATAGTTGATATTTAATTCATCTATATATTGGGATAAGTAAAAATGATAGCTAGCAAATCCATCACCTACCACACTTGCTTTGTGATGAAAATAGTTAAAATCTACTCTGAGCAATTTAAAAAATATATACTGAATTATTGTATAATTTCTATTCAGTAGATCAATAATCCTACTATTTCTCCCACAATGAAATTTTATACCCTTTGATCAATATCTTCCCTGCTGTACTCCACCATCTCAACACTGAGCCACTGAAACCTACTATATTTCAGTCTTTATGAATTAAACTCTAAAACCAATTCTTATATTAACTTTTTTCAAAAAAATCATAGTATCATATCATGTCATATATCACTTAGTCTACTTTCAAATTAGAGAAATTCTCTTCCTAAATAGCACTTAAAATGATTAGTGGGTTGGAGAGATGGCTCAGCAGTTAAGGCACTTATCTCCAGTGCCTAAGGCCCCGGGTTCAATTCCCCAGTACCCACATAAGCCAGACTCTCTCTCCCTCCCTCCCTCCCTCCCTCCCTCCCTCCCTTCCCCCCTCTCTCTCTCTCTCTCTCTCTCTCTCTCTCTCTCTCTCTCTCTGCTTGAAAATTAATAAATAAAATATTTTTAAAAAATGATTAGTTAGTTTTGTGAAAATTTATTAAGCACATATAAATGATTGCTATTTGGCCTTAAATATACTAAAAATTTACAGACCTGTGGAACATACATGTATATAGACATGCACACATATATGGAAGGAGAGACCTAATGCCCATTTGTTAACAAGATTATTAGATCTAGGTATGGTGGTGTGTGCTTCTAGTCACAGCTCAGCAAGCTGAAGCAGGAGGATTGCCATGAGATTAGCATAAAATTTAGCTATATCATGAGTTCAAGGCTAGCCTGGGTGATATAGTATGATTCTGTCTCAAAAATTTCATCCCCAACAAATTCCATTTGTAAATATATCATGGTCCTCTATTGTAGGATTTTTAAAAAAATGAATCATGTTTAGATGAAACAGGGTAATTATAATTAAAAATGCATCCTTATATAAAAATTAATTTGTATATAAGACAGTAATTTGCAACATGTTCTTTAAGATTGGTTGTTAACTTCATCATAGGTGAACAAATCAATTAAGAGGGTCATATTGAGTTGATTATATTGTTTCCTGCCTTTAATGAATCATGTTGCAAAGTAAAATATAATTTGTATTCCAATACAGAAGCCTATGGTAAATCAACAATATATTTTCTATCTGACTTCAAACACTTTAAGTGAGACACCTAGTGTGAAAGCACATTTTGCACAAGTGTAGCTATTGTTTCTTCTTGGTAAAACTATATACCACTAAGTCTACAAAGCAGCAGGATTTCATTCTTTACAGTTTCCAATTCTCAGACATGGCATCTTACATGGCAGCCTAGAAGGACTCAGGGTGTAGAGTCTAAATGCAAACACTGGATCCTTTGTAAATGCTGTCTCCATTTCTATTAGCATTAGTATTCTAGCAAAATACATAGACAATCCCTCAGGCAATAGGAAACTTTCAGTTATCATTCACATAAACTTAATCATCTGAATTATCAAATGATTATAATTTAAAATTATTCATTTGAATAAAGAGACCAAAAGGAAAAAGAGAGTAGATTATCTTTCTTTGCAATAAAAATAATAAATAGCAAAGGGGTGAATTGAAATGCATCTGTGCTTTTGAGTATACTTACTTCTTTTCTTACAGGCATTAGCTGGATTTTTCCCTTTCTTGCCACTAATAACACAAAGTAGTCATTACCTCCATCTTTCCTAGGATTCCTGAATAATATTACTTTGATCATAGGAAGCTATTTTATATGGTTTAAATAAAAATGAAAATTTTTACATATCTATAAAAGAGAGAGACAACCGCAGAGAAAACATCTATGTAACACATATAATCATCAATAGCGATTAAAGATGTAAAAAGTCATAGTTTCTAAATAAGAAGGCACATCAGAAAAGATTAAATTATATAAAAATTATATTACAACCCTGGTAGACAAAGGAAGTGCAGAGCTATAACAGCCCTTAATTTTAGCACACAAGCTCATGAACTTTCCTTTGAAAAAATGAATTCAAATTAGCTATGATAGGAGAGCTCTCATCCGCACTAAAATAGCATGAAAGGTTGTACAGAAAGGTAATGATTAATGGTGAAGTATTGAATCACAGATTTTTTAATTAAAAATGTTACAAATTATTTAAAGTACTCAAAATAACAAACTACTCATAAAATCACCTGACATGAAAAAGAAGGGAAGCAAGGATACAAGGAATTTAGGTAGAACATGCATTTCTTGCTATGTGAACATGAACACTGTTTCAGCCACAAATTCAGAAAGCCTATATAATTCAAATTCGATAGCACCAATTGTCATATTCCCTTCTATTTCTTATATCAATTAACTATATAATGTAACCAGTATATCAGGATATATATGTATGACAATAATAAATAAAAATCAAGAACTATTACTAGCAGGGCATGATGGTGCATGCCTTTAATTCTAGCTCTTGGGAGGCAGAGGTAGAAGGATTTCTGTGAGTTCCAGGCTAGCCTAGGAATACAGTCTGGGCTAGAGTGAGACCCCCTACCTCAAAAAAAAAAAAAAGAAGAAAGAAAGAAAGAAAAAGAAGAAAGAAAGAAAAATACTAATTAACATATAGTGAGCTATGTGTTATTTTGCTAAAATGTCAACTGTATCATGTTACTAATCACAAAATTAATTTTGAAAGGCAAGTTAATTCTATATATCCATCATCTTTCTATTAGCAGTATTGGAGACAAATTCAGATCTTGCACATGCTAGGAAAGTGCTTTACCAGTCAAATTTAAAGATTTAAAATTTACCAGTCAATTTTAAAGATGAAGAAATCCATTTTCTTCTTTTTTTTTTTTTCCGAGGTAGGGTCTCACTCTAGCCCAGCTGACCTGGAATTCACTATGTAGTCTCAGGGTGGCCTTGAACTCACGGGGATCCTCCTACCTCTGCCTCCCGAGTGCTGGGATTAAAGGCGTGTGCCACCACGCCTGGCTTTCTTCTCTTTTTTATAGTCAGTAAATTCTGAAGCTAGAAATAAAATAAGTCTACCAAAGTCAGACTCCTTTCCTCTATGTAACTTGGATATTAATATTAATCATTATTAGTCCTGTTATAATTAACATGTTTACTTTCATGGAAATAATAGAAGATGAAAAGCATATTCAATGTATTTAAAAAAAACATGATGTGAGTAGATTTATACAACAATAGTGAGATACATGGTTATCAGTAGTTATTCCTCATATTGCCCAACCATGGGGAGTCTTTACTGCGATTTGCTCACCATGCTGATTCAATTTCAAGTGAAGCGTGTCTGAACTTAAGTCAAGGAGATGAGACTGACACACATCAAGAAAAAGAAATTGAGTAAACAGAAGAATCTTCTCTAGATTACTTGTAGCAGAATCAGGATTCAAGCCCAGGAGCCTAGATTTAAAAGAACTTGTACTCACCTATTCATGAACACTGCTCTTCATAGGTGAATACCCAACCCATTGCACAGGACCCTGACTGCCTTTGTACCTTAGAGAAAGGGGAACGGGATGACTAAAGAAGACTTTTAGACAATCAGGATAAAGGGAACTGTGCAGAGCATTGAAAAAATACAGCATAAGTAGTAGTGGAGCAAAAGGACAGTAGATGGGGAACAAACACAGATTAGAGAGGAGGAAGTATAAAGCTAATCCTGAGAAAATGCAGAAACCGGGAAGGAATAGCCAGAGTTCTGGATGAATGGGTACTTGGGGGGAAAAGGAATGCACTGGTTCTGCATTGCTTCTGTAATGATCTACCATAAATATGGTGGCTTAAATAAGCATATGCCTCTTACTTTCTGATAAACCAGAATTCGCACAGGCTCAGGTTCAGCAAATGCTGGTGCCTTCTAGAGGCTTTGAAAGCAGCATCCATTTCCTTTCCTATTTAATCTTGTGGGAGTTGAGTTACCTTCCTTGGCCCAGGGGTCCTGCTTTATATTACTTCACACTTTGACATGTACTAGTTTCATCCTCAATCTCTTATGTGGACCCTTGTGATAACCTTGGGTCCACCAAGATAATCCAGTATAATCTGTCATCTGAAGATTTTTAACTCAAAAGCATCCTCAATGTCCCTTTGCTGCAAAAGGAGTATGACAATGGGCAGAGAATTTTTCAGCCTATTATAAAACAGGACAAACAAGTTCATATAGTCTGATGAGAGATAATCTTCCTTGCCAAACTGGAAATTAATTAGGGCTACTACAGGATATTGAAACAGGGAAGGAGCATGATTTAAATAATATTTTAGGTTGATTTATCTGACATTTGACAGATGATTCATTTAGAACAACGGTTCCAAAAATTATACTGTATTAATGTCACATTTTGGGTTATTATAAAATTGGATTTCCTAGGCCCCTTCATTGCTGTAGAATTTTCTTATTGGATCTATCACAAAGCCCAGAAATCTTCCTTTTAAAATAAACCCTACAGATTATTTCAATGCAAGTGATACAAAATCATGCTATGAGAAAAGCAAGACTATGATACAACTTTTAACCTTTTTAAAAAATATTTTTATTTATTTATGTGTGAGGAGAGACAGAATATGAATGGGTGGGTCAGGGCCTCTTGCAACTGCAAATAAACTCCAGATGAATGAATTACTTTGGATATGTGGCTTTAAATGGGAGTCAATTTCAGTCCATCATGCTTTTCAAGCAAATGCCTTAACTGCAGAGCCATCTTTCCAGCCCCATCTTTTGACCCTTTTGTGGGTTAATATGTTTATAAAAACTATCACAAGCCTACTGATTATAAAGCAACATAATGTGATTTTTCAGACAATCCCTTCTCTCTTTATTTTGAGAACTCTTCCTGCTTTCTCAGGAATCTTTTTCTACATTTTCTTAATAAAATATACTTTTGTCCTGCTCAAAAAAAAATTAATACTGTAATTATAAAAGTGTTTTTGTTTCTTTGTTTCACGGTAAATGGAAAAAGACATCTGAGAATTGTGCGTCCCTATTTATTAGACACTTACTGGCAATATTGTAAACAGAATGTAATATTAATCCACTTCATTTCACAATTTATATGTTTGTTCTGATAATAGCCATTTTATATATCACAAAACTGAAATTTAGAGAGGCTAAATAGCTTCCCCTACATTATAAAGCTAGAAAATGACAAAACTCATATTTCGTCATTATCTCTCTAGCTTCCAAATTCAAAGAATTTCTAGATTGCCACTGTGTCCTTGGTATAATGTCAACACACATGAGATTAACTACTTTATTCATATAATTTAATTATAAAATTATAATAATGCTATAGATACTTGTGAATATTTTTAAGGAGAATAAATAACTGTTGAGAGAGGGGATAGCAATGCTCTAAGATCCAGAGTTTGAGATATCTCCCTCTCAGCTCACTGTCAGTGGGAACTTGAGCAAATTTTTTAATCTTCATATTGTACTTTTTCCCAATCTTGAAATGAAGAAAACTAAGTAAACTAATCTCTACTATTCTTATAATTCTACATTTCTTAGAATGTTATGAGTGTAACTATTATAAAACGCACCAACTATTGAATCTCACTCCATACTGTTAGAATCATAGTTTCCTTAAATAAGGAATTCTACAAATTGCCATATACTCTTTTGGTGGGAGAAAAAATACTTGCTAATCGGAAAAAAATATGAATAAAGTCACATGATCAAGCCCAGTCCAGAATCTGTGAAAATTTTTTTAAAAAAAGAAAGAAATCAAGAAAGAAAAATAAAAGAATCAGGAGCATTTACATAAAATAGGAATGAGACTAGGAGAAAGAAGAAACAAGGAGAAAGGAAAGGAAGTACAGCCCTGGCTATGTAAGGGGCAGAAGGGGTGGGAAGGAATTGAAGAGGTGTGCATAATGGCAAGGAGAATTACATTTAAGACAACCTGAATCAGTTCCACAGAAACCCTCCTTCCGGATACATTATAGAAAGTAAACCAGAAATAAAGGGGGAAGGGGAAGTTAGAGACAAACAGGAGTGCCCAGCAGAAGGTAGAAAAAGATTAACCCTGAAAACCGTGGGCTCTGGCTAGTTAATCCCAGGCCCAGAACTGAGCACCCAAAGTGAGCTGTTGGCCAGAGAGACCCATGAGGTCCCAAAACAATGCAGGGATTTGCCATAACACTTGCTGAGGACACATGGCTTCAAATTACCAGTTTCCTCTGGGCTAGCCCTGATATTGTGTTGAGAAATGCTATGGGAGTTGCTAAGGGACATGAATAAGTAGGGGACCCTACAAACTACAAAATCAGGGCTGGAGAGATGGCTCAGCGGGTAAGGCACTTGCCTCCAGTGCCTAAGGCCCCAGGTTCAATTCCCCAGGACCCACATAAGCCAGACCCACAAGGTGGTGGCCCTGTTCTCTCTCTCTCTCTCTCTCTCTCTCTCTCTCTCTCTCTCTCTCTCTCTCTCTCTCTCTCTCTCTCTCTCTCTCTCTCTCTCTGCTTGAAAAATGAATAAATAAAATATTTTTTAAAAACTACAAAATCAAACAGCAGGGCAAGAAGTACACACTCCTGCAATAGTGACACATAGCCTTTGTGGACACGAGGCCCACTGCATGGGGGAGAATTTATATCTGGTACTGGAAACCAAGTCAGAATACCAAGGCCAGGAAATTCAGACTCCAGAGAGAAGCCTCCACTGCTCTCTCAACAAGATGAGTGGGCAGATCCTCTTGAATCCAAGCTGCTTCCACCCTTGGTTGGAGAGTCTGTTTTATTTTATACATGGCAGAGAAGACTCGGGAGATTCAAGATACGTCAACATGAAAAGAAAAGGTAGCTGGCTGCCTACTAAAAGATGTGCCACTTCTTGTCCATTGCCTGAGTCACTGGTCCACAAGATGTGCCAGCTCTAACACATCTGCCAAGCCCACAAGAAATTGTATGGGAAGCAACAACACACCTGACAACTGCTATGCTAGCCTGACAACTAGCTTCAGGGGAACAGTGACAGGAACTGTGGTCAATCAAGACACATCCAATCAGATACTCAGAGGCTACAGAGAACTCAACACTAAACCAGACTACAAAAAGACCCACTAAGTCTCAGGGACCATTGAGGAAGGGAGTGTGAGAAGATGGAAAGAGCCACAGGGTGGGTACTTATATCTTGAATAATCACTCTCCCACAGAGGCTGACTGAGACCTTAATTACACAACAGTGAACACCAAGCAACAACCTTACTGAGGAGAGCCCTCAGGGAATGGGGGACAGAGAAGAGGGGATAGAAGACCTTTGTTTAAATAAATAAATAAATAAATTAATAAATAAATAAATAAATAAATAAATAAATAAATATATTCTTACCAGTCATTAGCCCAAGGATTACATGACACAAAATTATGATATACCTCAGAGAAAGAGTAAAAAACAGTTTTAGAAAAAAAAATAGTTAATTGGGTAGATTCAGAACCTTAAATGAATGCACTAACATCATTGTTATACAGTAGTTCCCTAGAAATCTTGTCATCTTTTATATTAGACATAGCCTGCAATACCAGCATAAAATATGATCATCGATTCTGAATCAGCAAACCCACTAGAAAGCTAAGGGAACTGTGTGCTTATGACAATGAAAAACACTGGGAAAGACAGCAAAGCTATAAAAAGTTAACATGATGCTGAAAGGCACAGTTTCAGAAGCTCTTCACAACAGGACAAAAGTGCTGGGTTCATCAGCCTTGGATCATGTCTAACACTGACATAACATCATGGAATCGTATTCAGAGTTCAGTTTACATATCAGCTATAGGATGGATCAGAACGAAGAGGAATATGTAATGCTTGACAAATCCTTCAGAAGTAGTATGTGCTAGCTTCTAGATGGATGGTGTGGATCCAGGAAGCTACCAGGAAGCTGTGTCAAGGGTGTCTGTCCTTAATAATATAAGTGCTTTGTTAGAAGTCTGGAGAAATGGCAGTGGCAAGTGTCCCACAGGTGGTGCTGAGAGGAACACTGCTCTGTCCAATCCCTGGAAAGACATTTGGAGAATCAAGGGAGTTACCAGGAAAACCAGAGGAATCTATGTAAGCTACCTGAGGAGTCTGTGGGAAAACAACTACAAAGAATGAATGCAACCATTACAGAGAAGGATCTCTGAACAGGAGGAACCAAAGCTATACTTTAAGAATTCATGACTCTACAGTTACATAGATTTATGGGTTACATAAGGTTACATAGGCTTTTAATCCTGGCCTCACATTGCCATTCAACACCCAGGTTTTTGTTTTTTCCTTCAGAACTAGGAATTGGACCTATGGCCAGGGACTTATATTTTCTAAGCAAGCACTCCAGCACTGAGGTATATATTTCCAGCCCTCATATTACTTTCCATTGTGAGATAAGGTGTTGATAAGTCTACAGCAAGTCAGATAACCTATGAAAGGGTAATGGAGACAGACACTAAGGATACACAAAATAGTCAAAGCAGAAATCCAGAGACTCTTAAGAGCCCAACAGTACAGCAGACTTAAAACTTGACCACCATGACTCAGGGAACTTTGTGGAGGAGGGGCATGAAGATTATAAAAGCCATGATGGGGGAGAATATCTAGAGACATTGCTTCCCTCAACAACAAAAACAGAAGAAAAAAAACTGGCTACTAATTCATATCTCCCCATCCCATGGATGGT
>PVHP010037188.1:0-17477 GCA_004024765.1 Zapus hudsonius
AAAAAGGGGATTTGTTGGATTAGGTCACAGCAGTCCCATGATAGCAATCTGCAAGCCGGTAGCCAGCCAGACCAAGTGGCGGGAAGCCTCAGCAGTCCCCATCCAGCACTGAAGGCCTAAAGGCTTCCTGGAGAGCCACTGGTCTTCAGTCCATGGAGGAAGACTGAGGAAACTTCTTTCCAATGCAGAGGAAGGGCTAGATAAGCAGGATGGACGCATGTCCAAGTTATGACAAGCATCAGAAGCCAGGCAGGAGGCGAGATTTCCTTACCATTTATATGGCCTCAGGGCAGGGCCTTGCAACCCTTCCCCAGACCTGTTGACTTCCTGAGTCTCTGGAATTTCCTTCCTGCACTGTCCTCCCAGAAAGGGATGTTGTTTCTAGCTAACATGCCTTCCTGAATCCCCCGAGGCTTCCTTTCTCTCTTCAATTTGGAAGAAATCTGTTACTCAACACAACTACGTAGACACAAAAACCACATATCATCTCAATCAATGCAGAGAAGGCCTTTGACAAAATTCAGCATCACTTCATGATCAAGACACTGGAGAGACTGGGCATGAAGGGCTTATACCTCAATATAACGAAGGCCATATACAAATCACTGAAAGCCCAAATTATACCCAATAGGGAAATACTCAAAGGGTTCCCCTTAAGATTGAGAACACGACAGGGATGTCCACTCTCACCACTGCTCTTCAACATGGTACTTGAAAGGTCTAGCCCAAGAGTTAAGACAGGAGAAAGACATAAAAGGGATGCAAATCAGAAAGGAGGAAGTGAAACTCTATTTGCAGGTGACATGATTTTAGACATGACAAACCTGAAAGACTCAACCATAAAACTCCTGAAGATAATAAATGCCTTCAGCAAAGTGGCAGGAAACAAAATTAACACAGAAAACTCAGTAGCCTTCCTGTATGCAAATGACAAACACACAGAAAAAGAAATCAGTGAGACTGTCCCATTTTCAATACACACACACAAAAAAAAAAAAAACCCTTGGAATAAGACTAACCAAGGATGTGAAAGACCTATAGAATGAAAGCATAAAAACACTCAAGAACGTAGTTGAGGAGGACTTGGTAAGGTGGAAAGATCTTCCAAACTCCTGGACAGGTAAAGTTAATAATGTGAAAATGGAAATTCTACCAAAAGCAATATAAAGATTCATTGTAATACCAATAAAAATCTGTCATATTCAGCTTTCTAGTTGCTGCAAAAAAGAACCCAACCAAAAAGCTGCTTGTGGAGGAATGGGTTCATTTTGGCTTTGGCTTAAGGACTTGAGGGGAGAGCTCCATCCTGGCAGGGAAAAGAATGGCATGAGCAGAGGGTGGACATCACCTCCACCACAGCACTGCAAACAATGGCAGAAAGGTGTGTCAAGTACTGGCAAAGGGAAGCTGGCTTGTAATGCCCATAAGCCCACCCCCAACAACACAGCTCCAGCAAGGTTTTAGTATCCAAACTATCATCAGCTGGGGATCAAGCATTCAGAACACATTAGTTTGTGGGGGACACCTAGATCAAACCCTGACAAAATCCCAGCTTCATTCTTTGCACTACAAATTCATCTGGAGGGCAGAAGACCTCGGATATCCCAAAACATCCTCAGCAAAGGAAACTCCTCAGGAGCTATCACCATTCCTGATCTAAAACTATACTACACATCCATAGTAATAAAAAGAGCATTGTATTGGCATAACAGACCAATGGAACAGAACTGAAGACAAAGCCCTTAGTTCAAATAACTACAGCTACTTAATCTTTGCCAAAGGTGCCAACAACATGGAGAAAAGACAGCATCTTCAACAAATAGTGCTGGGCAAATTGGATAAATACATATTTAAAAAAATAAAACTAGACCCACTCCTATCGCCATGGAAGAGGACGCAGGAGAAACAGCCTCATCCACTGCTGGCCTGAGCAGATTTATGCAACTATGGAAAATCAGTGTGGGACTCCTGAGGAAGATGAAAATAGAGCTACCAACTGACCCAGCTATTCTTCTACTGGGCACCTACCCTCAAGGCTCCTCTCTTCCACAAAGAGACTTTTGTCAACCATGTTTATAGCAGCTCAATTTATTATAGTAAAATGAGCATGAGCTCACTGCCCCCCCCATATTCATTGTTACATTTTTCAGACATCTGTTGGCCTCAGATGGCCAGTATACCATGAGGTGAGAAAATACCAGAGCTTTGAAGTTCTGTGAGACAAAAGGATTTGCTTTAACTGTGATAAGGAAGTTAGGAAAAGATGAGGCAGGAGGATACCTGGGGAGGATTATCTGAACTTCCCCAGAACCCATTGTAAATGTGTGAGTTGCTAGGTGCTTGTAATTTACATGTCTAATGTCACATACACATCTCTGTGGCCTCCTATAAAATCTCTTTGTAACCGGGGTTGGGGCCAAGACTTCTCTAAGCTTGGACCCTGGGGCCCAATTCCCTCTCCTCTTGCTGCAAAGGCTTTGTCTGTTAGTCACTGAATATTTCTACAACAAATTCACAAGAGCTAAGCATTGGAATCAACTCAGATGCCCATGGCTGGATGAATGGATATCAAAGACATTGTATATATACACAATTAAACTCTACTCAGTAGTAAGGAAACATGACATAATGGCATTTGTAGGAAAATGAATAGACCTGGAACAGATCCTAATCAGTGAACTCACACAAGAACAGAAAGACAAATGCTACCTATTTTCCCTCATCTGTAGTTCCTAATCAGGATCAGCTGGTGCTGCCAGCATGTCTGACATACAACTCGAGAGACAGATGATGAGGATGCAAGGGGTCTGGGGGGAATGGGAGGGTGGGGAAGATATGCACAAAACTAAATTTAAAAATGAATAGGTACCATAGAATCCTTACTCCTGGATAGTAGGCTAAAAGATATAACCCTCCAAAAGAAAATGGGATATTGTCTGATAAGAAAGGCTCTAAAGAAGGTGGGATGAAGCCTAACCCTAATACAACCATCTCTGGCTTGCGACTCCCAGTACCAGAAATCAGTTACTTCTCACATTACACTGTTGATCAGAAAGACCTACAAGGTCCCCAAAACAAGACAGGCTTCTGTCAAAGCACTCGACTACCTGTCGGAGGTAAAAGATAAGATTCTATTGCTGAAGGCACCACAGGCTGCTGTCACACAACACTGAGAAACCAGGCTGGACTCTGGAAGGAAACCAGTACCCAAAGGGTTAGTCCACGCAGCACTATTAATGCACTACACGAGCTTCCAGGGAAAACAGGCAAACAAAGCTGAGAGAAGGCAGGGGTGCTGCTATAGGACAACAACCAGAGTGACAAGAGGTGCCCATCTGTGCAACAGTGGCTCTTAATCTAGGTGGGAAATCAAGGGCTCTCTGATCGGCTAAGTGATCTGCTCAGTGACAAGGAACCCAGACCTGGAACGATAGTCTAAGCCACACAGCCATCAAGACCAATAATCTGGACTCTAAGGGGAAGCTTCCACTAACCACGGGCCTAAAGAGAAGCTACACCCATTATAATTTCACCAAACTAACAATGCTTATCCCACTTAACCTGTGCTGATCTCACCTTCTGTTGCAGAATCTGCTGTTATTTTTTCAGAAGGAAGCAAGAACTGAGGACAACCTAATTCTACCAAGACCAAAAATGATAGCTGACTCTCCGGCAGAAGAATCACTCCTAAAACATCAGCTATGGCCCAGGAGAAACCACAGAGGAAGTGGAGAGATGAGAGAGAGTACTGCTGAAGCAGGGTGATGAAGACAGACACTGAGGATACTCAAAACCCTCCAAACCTGAAATCTAGAAGATTCTGAAAGCACAACGCTAAATTGGACTTAAAACTCACCCATAGTGGCTCAAGTAACTGCAGAAGAGGGAGCAGAAAGATTTAAGAGCCATGGTGGGTGAATATACAGAGGCATTAACCCCCCCCCCATAACTGACTGCTACTCACTCAGTTCATAGCCCTCGATTCCCCAGAGCCTACCAGCAATCCCACTGAGGAGGGCCTCAGTGGAAGGGTGGCAAGGAGGTGGGAAACGGACACTCAATTTGTTCATACAAAGTTTTTACTTAATAAAAAAATAGTAAAATAGGCAAATAGAGAAGTAAAGACCTACAAGAATGTTGCTCAAATTTCAATGCCAAGTTTTTTTTTTTGTTGTTATTGTTGTTGTTTTTAGAATTCCAGAAACTGGCCAAAGGCTTATAGCAAATTGGAGGAACTTTTCTTTAAGAAAAAAAACCTGAGTTTCAGTAAGCTCATGGTTGTCTCATTTGACCTATTTCAATACCCCCATCTCCAGTTTTGCAGAAGGCTTGAAAAACCAACATCCCATGATATGAAAACCAGCAGCCTGGTAACAGCCACAGGGCACAGAATGGTGTAGAACTGCTTTAAAGTCTCGTTCCCAGAAAGCCTTCCTTATTTGACACGTTTGCTGATTCTTCAAAAGATCTCACTTGCAAAGCTATCTTTATCTGACCAGACTCAGTGCATTCCCAGTATGACAGCGACCCACACCCATAGCATGTTTTGAAGGAAATTAGAGGCACTTATTTAACATCATAGCTGCCTGGATGGCACTTGGAGTTAACAGGCCAGTTGCAAGTCTCAAAAGCAGAAGCCAGGGACTGAGATGTCCACAGAGGCTTTAAAAGCTCCACACATCTCTCGGAATCTAGGAGGCCACATCTGTCTGATTAGTGTTGCCACCCCCATAGCTGCTGGTGTCTAGAAGAAAGACATGGAGAGGGTGTAAGCTTCACTGTGAAGAATCCTGAAGTTCAAGACAGGAAGAAAATGGTAATGTAGCATAAAGACAATCCCTAACACATTCACAGAATCTACCAGTCTAGGACTAACTGGTTCCAGGCACTTAAGGAAATTTCTCTGTTCAGTAGTTAGCTAGCAGGTAGACCAAGCCAGTGGAAACTTCTGTGAACACACACAAGAATTCAACAGTATGAAATAAGCTTAGAAAGTCCTGAGAAAAACAACAATAATAGCAGCAATAACAGACTATCCTGAAAGGAGGAATAATTTATTTCAGGAGTTGCCAAGTTGTATTTGTACCAAATGCCCAATTTAAAGAAGGTAACATAAATCAAAATTGGGTCCCCATACTTGAGTAAAAAACAAAAATTCCATTCCTTATTCAAGCTAAACCAAAGCTTCCCTTTCAAATATGTTAACCAGCGATGTCTGGAAGTTAATATTATATGAGGTAGAGCTCCTTTAAAGTCACTCCCAGAAAGCCATCGCTGGCAAGCACTTTACTGACTGGGTTACTTCCTCAGTGCCTTTTTTTCTCTCTTTTTGATAAATGAGATTATAAAGCCTTAGATGGATTATAATCTGATAAAACCAGGAGCCCCTGAGTTTGCACATGGGGGTTAAAACATGCATTTTTACTACAAAGGGGGTTTCTGGTAAGAGTTCTAGAAAATTTCAAGTTTACAGCTGGCAAGGGAAAAAGACCTTCAGAAGATATTGCTAACTGTGTTGCCATTACTGTCTTTCACTTGGCAAGAGGCTTCATTCGGAGTCCTGGGCAAAGGACCTCTTCCATTCCCAAGTCCACATCCATTTCCATCTTTCTATCCTGCTTCGCCAACCAGCATGAGATAGTCATTGCTGACTTGATGCCTTCACGATAGAAAACCATCTTGCATTCCTCTTTTTCCTCTTAAGCAAAGCAGTAGAAACAAAGGAGCATGGTTGGATATGAGAATATAGACCACAGTATGTTCCAAACACCAGGCACACGGTACCTTGTGGAGCACTGGTTGTCCCAAAGTTCAGAATTCAAAGTACAGTTTCTAGACAGTGCACATCACTTTGCATTGTTGGAAAGCAAAAAAAAAATCAAAGGTTCGGGACTATCTCTATTGTTGAGAAAATTCATATAATGAACTAAAATTTTAAATTATCCATTTTAAATATTACCAAATTAGTAACAAAAAGTTGAGAATAATGCCTTGGTAAGTCAAGACAATCAGTGCTGAGGTGGAAATTATTTTCAAACAGATAAAACAGAGCATCCCAGAGAACTAGGGAATCTGAGGACAGTTTGAGTCCAAGGAAAGAAAGAAAAAGGAATGAAGACAAATGGGTGGATATTTGTAGGAGGTCCTCAAGTATAGTAACATATGCATAATGGGAATTTAAGAATAAGAGGTGAAGGAAGGGGAAAAGGAAGAAAGAGAAGTAGAGGAGGTTAAGAATCTCTGACTGACATTCTGACTGTAATGTATCTGCCTGTTTAATTTGACCGAATTAATATGTGCAAATGGTTTTTAAAATCCAAAGCAGTCATTCATCCTCTGCCTCACTCCCACCTCAATGTCCTTCACTACATGAAATCATTTCTCCAAATAATTCTTTTTATGGCACACAACCTTCTGATCTGGTTAGAACCTTGGATATGAGTTGTGGTTAATGATATCAGAGTGGCAAAAATTCTACATGCTATACAGAGTGGTAGAAAAATCAGACCCTCATAAAGAACATCAAATGGTGCAGCCACTATGAAAAACGGTTTTACAATTCCCAAGAAAAGTTAATGCAGAATTACTACATGACTCATCAAGTCCATTCCTAGGTGTATACTTTAGAAAACTGAAAACAGATGTTAAAAGCAAACTGTACATGATTCATAACAGCCACAAAAAAAACAGAACAACCCAAATGTCTAAAACGACTCAATGGATAAACAAATGTGGTATGTCCGGATAATGTAATATTATCAAGTTATGAAAAAAGTGGAGTACTTATATATATATTGTAAACTTGGCTGAACTTTATAAATATGCTAGGTGAAAGGAAATATACTGTGTTGAATGATTCCACTTAAATGACATGCCCACAGCAAGTAAATCTACAGAGGTAAAAAGTAAACCAGTCTCTCAGAGCTTCAAGAGATGGGAGACTATTTAAGGGTATGAGATTTCCTTGGAGAGTGGTAAAAACGTTCTGGTGTTAGTTGTGATGGCTACACAAATTTTTGGATACACTAATACTGAAGTGCACACCTAAGATTGGAAAATTTCCAAAGTTCAAATCCCAAAGTTTCAAAGTTCGAATCAATTTTTAAATCAGTTTTATAGCAAGAAATTTCTCAAAATTTCAAATTGCAAATCAATTCCATAGCAAAAAAATTCTAAGCTCCTGATTCCATAGGGAATAAGAGAATAGCTGACCAGAACTAGGAGAAATGCTAGATGAATTACTGAGTTGAATATTTCTTTAAAAGACATTTTTACTCAGCACCTGTTACACCATTGTGAGCATTTGAGGTACATAAATGAGTATAGTTCCTTCTAGAGTCACGTTCTGGAAAGTGATCAGGGTCAAAAGAATAGAAAAGGTAGGACCAATTAATGCTAATAGTTAACACGAAAGCCTTCCTCTCCTGGTAGGGATGAATACGGCCAGAAGTCAGTGCTGCTTGAAGGGTGAGCAGAGAACAGTAAGGGAACGGGTCAGAGAGGCGAGAAAGTGGGCCTTCTTCAGACCTTGTAAGAATGTTGGTTCTGTTCTGGCTGCAGGAAAAGAAACAGACCTGTTAGGACACTATTTTAATAATCCAGGAAAGGTGATGGGGACTTAACTTGGGTGATGCTTGATTACCCATCACCAAGGGAAACTATTAGTAAGACCAGTATATAGGGGGCCATTGATGATTGGCTTGATTACTATAATTTTGAGAGTTGGATGGGACTTTCCCATATCAAAAACATATTTATTTTAAATTTATTTCTTTGTGTTTGTATGCTGATCACTTCTCAGCCTCTTGGCTAAGATCAAGGGTTGTATTTGTATGCCGATATGTGTGTATAGGCATCACGGTGCATGTATGGAAGTCTGAGGACAAACTTGGGGCGTTGGTCCTCTCCTTTCATCTTGCTTGAGACGCGGTTTCTCTTGGTTTTCCAGATTAGCTGTCCCTAACTGCTTTAGGATTCTCTGACTCCACCTTCCTTGGCCATAGCCCAGTTGGATTTACAGGAGCAAAAGCTGCTTTTGCATCCAGCTTTCCATGGGTGCTCGTCTTCAACCCCTAGTAGGCAAGCCTGCAGAATATGTGCCTTTAACTACGGATGTATAACTAGCACGCATATCATATACTCTTGTTGACACAGTGTGTACAGAACATTGCATTCTAAGTCTGAAGGCGTTTACCAAGTTACTCTAGAAGTTTTGCCCATCAAAGGTGCTCAAAATGTGAACGATGTTGAGAGTAATGGAGAGAAGTAACAGTTGCACATTGCAGACTATCATCTCTTCCCTGGGACTCTCCTTTGTGCTGCAGAGAGGAGACGCTGGGTCAAAGTAAAAAGTAGCCCCAGGATCATGCGAGAAGCAGTGACTTAGGACCCAGGCTTGAATTCGAGGTTTGGCCAGAGCTGCAGGACCACACAAGTCACCAAGGCTCCGAGTCATTTTCTTCATTTGGAAAATGGGAGGACCCACACTTAGTGTTGCTGGAAAGTCGGTGACAAGCATGTCAAGAGTGCTCAGCACCAGGCTAACACGGGTAGGTTTCTAAACTGTGCCGGTATCAGTGAGCCATGGTGAGCAGAGACAAAGGAAGGAGGAACATCTGGGAAGAACCAGGTGTCTCCTCCTGGCGCATGATCCCATTGCCACTCCTAGCTCAGGACACAGAAGAGATTTATCTACTTTGATTGTTGTACACAGTGACATTGTGGATAGTGCCCCAAACTACCAACTGTTTCTCAACCCAATTTTTCCTTGGGTTCAGCTTGCATTTATTTATGGAAATAAGTCATTTCTAAGATGACTGAAATCTAAGATTCCTTGATTCTGAAGTTAATAACATCAATAGAATTTTTTCAATCTTATTCCTTTAGTCCTTGGCATGGCTTCACTCTACTGACTATATATTTTTTCGTTTTTTTTTATTTATGCATTTTCAAGCAGAGAGAGAGAGAGAGAGAGAGAGAGAGAGAGAGAGAGAGAGAGAGAGAGAGAACACCAGGGCCGCACCTTGTGGGTCTGGCTTATGTGGGTCCTGGGGAATTGAACTCGGGGCCTTAGGCAGTTGGTCCAACAGGAGTGCCAGTGCTAAGAAAGACCGGAGCTGGGGGAAGCAGGAGAGCAGTGCTGGCCTGGGGCGTGGCACAGAACGGTGGCAGCGATGGCAGCAATTGCAGTGGCCATGACAGCAGGTGCTATGGCCCGTCAACTGTTAAATGCTGGCACTGAATCAGTCAATTCCAGCAGTGTATTATGGAATTTTCAAGTTTAAGAGATGCTCAACCATACAATGTGTCTAATTCTCGATAATAAAGATACCAGAAAAAAGATGCCCAGCCTTACAAGTTCACCCAGGGCTTAAAAATAGAATAATAATACTTTGGGGCCTGGAGAGATGGCTCAGCAGTCAGTGTGCTTGCCTGAAGAACCTAACGACCCAGGTTCAATTCCCCAGCAGTCATTAAAGCCAGATGCACAAAACGGCACATGCATCTGGAGTTCGTTTGCAATGGCTGGAGGCCTTGGTGTGCCCATTCGCTACCTAAGCTATAGAATCAGCCTAGATTTCTGTCAACTGATGAGTGGATAAAGAAAATGTGATATACATATACATGCCTTTATTATTCATATGTACACATAGGTAATCTTTCTTATAAATACATATGCATGCATAATGCAGCATTATTCAGCTATAAAGATGAATGAAATATTGTCATGTGCAACAAAAAGGGTAGATTTAGAAGTTATTATAGTAAGTAAAATAAATCAGACACAGAAACACAAGTACTGCATGTGTTTGCATAAGAAGCTTAAAATGGCCTAAAAATAAGTGACTATTATAGATCAGGAATAGTGTGCAGGGGGAGCATTGCTAAAAAGTAATTTTGTTTAATCAATATTAGGCACATAGTGAAAATATTAAACGAAACCTCATCAATATGTCCAGTTAAAATATTAATAAAATTAAAACTAAATAAGTTTGCTAAAATGTAAATTTATTATCTAACACAGGAACTTGCAAAAAGGCAGAAAAATATGTTCAAAATAATCTAGTCAATCAAGTTATAATATAGAGTAGTATTATGAATTACATTATGTTAATTTATGCCACAAACACTACTTTTACTGAAATTTGCCTTATTTCCAAGTTTAGAGAATTTTAAAAAATATTTTATTTATTCATTTTCAAGCAGAAAGAGAGAGAGAGAGAGAGAGAGAGAGAGAGAGAGAGAGAGAGGGAGAACATCAGGGCCACCACCTTGTGGGTCTGGCATATGTGGGTACTGGGGAATTGAACCCGGGGCCTTAGGCACTAGAAGCAAGTGCCTTAACCGCTGAGCCATCTCTCCAGCCCTAGAGAATTTTTCTGACAGTAACACAGAAATCACACCACTATTATCCAAAGTAGTCATAAACCAGGACTATGCCTACTTTTTGTAACTCACTGAATATTTAAAAGAAAATGGGTGCCAATTTTCATTTTTCACTGAGTCCTGAAGATTTTGTAGCTATTCCTGATTCCTCCTATAAGGGAAGGAGGAAGAAGGGATCGTGAAGGCGAGGTCTTCCCAGCCTCTCCTTCACTTCCTCCAACCATAGCATTTTCCTTTCATTTGCATTATATTTTGGGTTAAAGCACTAAAACAAGTTGAAAACCACCATCTAGTCCAACTATACTTACATAAGAGAGCATAAAGCACAGAACAATGAAGTCACACTTCTAACTTCAGAGTCAGTCTCCTGACTCCAAGCCTTCCAAAGCCGTGGCTCTTTTTGGCCTCATGATGACATCATGTGTACTGTCTTTATATATGGCATGAGGTATTTCAAATTACATACATAATACATGCTATGATATGCTCAGGGTTTATATAAGGGACACTTTTTTCTAGAATCTAGTTTAGAGATCCTTATCATTATACTACTTTGAAGCGTAAAAGTTGAGTTTGGGTAGCAGAGGGATGTCCTAAACTTCAACCATCATTATCAGTATTCCTCAGAGGGCAGTTTGTTTAATACGCATTAGCTTAAATTTTTATGTTTCTCCAGTGTTTTAATATAGATAAAAACAAAGGTAGAAATAAAGTGTTTTTTTACTATAACTCATGTTCGTGGAGTAACTGCCCTCAACTATTGCCATTAAAGCAAAGCAAATGGTGTAGCTATTCAGGTTAATGTTCATTGGATGAGCTGGATAGGGTTAGTAAGCAGGGAATTCTTGTGCTTCAGGTATGTCTTGGTTAAAGGAATTGTCCACAAGATCTGATTACATTCCAACCTTCTTAAGAAAAGAAAAGAAAAGAAAAGAAAAGCTAACTCATTGTTGAGTCCTACCAAAGTCATATAGGGGCTGAGTGGTCACAGTGACTGAGGGTTTAATTTTTGCTGTACAAGCTAATATTTATGGATCCTGGGGTCAGATAGCCTTCAGAAAAATACTCCAAATTTGAAGGCCACCCAAGGACTGTCTAGCCCAACACTTTGTTCTCATTCATACTATTTGTGACAGTCCCATACTTAGAGAATTTGCTTGTTAATTCAGAGAAATTTACCCAGCAGAGATGAAAACAACTTCTATCCAATGAAACAGATAATCCCAACTATCAATAGTCTCCTATACATTAACCCAGTTTTATATGTGTTGCTCAGTGAGTTGCTGATAACTACCTTTGCTTCTAAAACGTTTTATAAACAGATTAGAGAAACTTATGCTTTCTCTCATTATGAGTTCCATAAAGCATTTCTCATGTATCCTGAAATGTATGATACGACCCTTTTAAAAATTACCCTTTAGCATGACTTTACTCTCTGCCTGGAGTTCATTATTTGTTAGAGATGAAAAGCCCTACGTTACAAAGTTGTGAAAATTAAAAGTCAGTGTATGAGGTACTTGGCATAGGACTCACTGAGAAAATGTACCAGGATCTTCAGCTGTGAATGTGAGCTTCTAACTAAGGTACAGAGGCAGCTGGGATGGGGAATTAGGACCAATTCATGGTGGGTTAGCTGTGGCGCCTTCTCTGATTATTTGGTGCGCTAGATTTTGCAAACTTGCCTGAAAAGACTGTTCTGCTTCTATCATCACATTCTTTAAAATCTTCTTTGCTGACTCTGTTCTAATTATACACCTCACCTCATGGAAACAATGTGCTGTGAGAACTACGTGGTAAGAGGCTGAGCTAGGTGACCTTTGTCACTGGAAGTTTTCCAGTGCTTGTCTCCAGTAGGACCTAAAAGTCTGCAATGCAAGTAAATTTAAACTAAAAGATAAAGGCGTCCCTCAGAAACTGTTATCCTTTCTATAGTCAAAACAGTAATATTTGAGATAGTCAAAGGTTAACTCAAAAGTGATATTTCCAATGAAGTATGTGCTAGAAAATATATTCAGTTGTAAATATTCTGCAAAATATTTTAATATGCTCCTTTCTCTATGAGAGTGCTTACGACTAGAACATCCTTCTATTTTTAAATTTCTAGTCTTTCAATTTCTCTAAAAAATTATATAGACCTTTTTTATACCCTCACCTCCCCACGCACAAATGAAAGGATCCTGAAATTTACTTAACATTGTTTTGGTACATCTGAGAGACCAAAAAACCTGGTCAATTCTCTTCACATGGTGGCAGAGCTACAAATACATGAAATTCAGGTGAGTGACATGAGTCCCAGAATTTTAAACTGAATAGAGAATATCAAGATAGCACTCCTCTCCCATACCATTTTATAATCTTTGTGAAATACAAATACGGGGTTAAGTATCATAAATCTACCAAAGATATATATTTAAATAATAGCACTTGATAAACTGCTCAGAACTCTCAAATAAACTACTCAAAATCCTAAAGTGGTTATATCTATAAAATAGTAAGGAAAAAATATTTTGAAAAATTCAGCATCCTTGAGCAGCAGAATTGCCCTTGGCCTGCACCACATACACTTAGGTACAATGACTCCAGTTCCTTCTTGGCACCCCCAACATGAGCTTACCTGGGGCCAATCTTCCATCCCCTCCTTGACAGCTGGTGTGACTCCTGCTGGAAGGAAAGCATTTTCTTTCCTGGGAAGGATGCCAGCGTTCCCACCCACCTTCCGAATGCAAGCTATCAGGAAGTGCTATTGGATCTGGGAGGCTCACTCTAGAAGGAGCTCTGCACCCTATGCTCAATTCTTGTCCTCTGGTTCCTAGAATGTATAATACTAAAGCATAAACAGACAAACAAATAAGTCAGTAAATAAATAAACCATCTTTTTCCTGTAACTTTCCTTTATTACTTAATGATTTGCAATTTCATCATTACTGGTACTTAATGTCTCTGTATTGGAACTATCTGTCTAAAATTTTATGATGGCTCAGTGGACAAAGCACTTAAGATTCAAGTGTGAGGTCCTAACAGTGAACAATGATCAAACAAACACTGCTTCAAACAAGGAGAAGGTGAGGACAAGCACTTGAGGTTGACTTCTGACCTCCACATGCTCACTGTGGTATGCACTTGCCCACAAACACACATATGTAAAAATTACGCAATTTTCAAGCAATAGCAAGATAATATTACATAATTACATAATTTTCATCTGTACAACTTTATAACAATCATCAGTCCACCTCATTTCTGACTTATTTAAAAATAAATTGCAGCTAACAGTTCATTTTAAGTAGATTCTTATCCCAAATTTACTGATGAGAAAACTGGAGTAAAGGAGTCAAATTACATGACAAATGTCATACTGAGGATTCTTGGCTTATTTGGAAATCTAAACCAGGTATTGTGATCCCAAGATCTTTGATTTGTAGAACAATGGTTCTACTGCTGTCAAAAGATGACTTAACGACAGACTGAGCTACTGATGTCATCATTCTTCAAAACTGCCCATTCCTACATGTTCAGAGAAATGAATTTTAAGGAAACCTTTTCTTGTGCTCCATCACAGAACAGCTCTCTCTACAGCCAAGATTCATCACATTTAATATGAAATAAGGCTAAGGTTGGGAAATCCTCACTTAGGGTAACATATGAGCTGTAAAACAAGCAAACAAAAAAGATTTAATACATCATTCCATATAAGAAAGAGACACAAAACACCAGCCACAATCAATGGAATAATGTCACATTTTGACCTTTTGATATCATTAAAAATATATCATTGAAATAATAGCTTTCATGTACTACCTTCCTTTAGAAAAAGTTGTGGGGACAGAATTTTTTCAGAAAAAATTTAAATGTTGAATATTATACTATATAACAAATGTCAGCAATTCAGAGTTTTCATTCTCAAATGAATGTTTGCTTCTAAAAGATATAAATAAATCTTTAATATCATCAGAAGGTAATTAAATTACTAAGCAATCATCTTGCCAATGACCTACATTAACATTGCTCTGAAAATAACAATTAGATTTAGCTTAGTGATGGGTAGCATACTGTTCAAACATAATCTGTTTCAGTGCCAATTCTATATTTCTCTTCTTTTCTGAATGCCACAGTTCCTCTCACTAATGGATTGGTTATGATATACTCCATCCTAAGTATGTGTAGAATAGGGAAGATATAGAACGTGGTTATGCTGAAATTGTTGCAGCCAAAGCAGGGGGGATAAAAATTCAGGATACCTCATAAATATTTCTAACCATTTTGCTTAAAGGGATAGAAACATTTATGTTTAAAATTTTGTTGCCTATGAAAAGAACATATTCTATGCTACCAAGTAGTTTTTTGTCAGTTTTGTGAGTAAATTATTGGGAAACTTGTCTTTAGAACATGAGTAATGCCATAAATTATATCAGCCTATCTAGATGGCTTTCAGCAGATCTAGGTCTAAATGATTGAACTTGATTTTATCAAAGATACTGTGTTCTGAGGTCCCTGTGTCATCTTTGTCCTTGTCTTTTTGAGATTAATAATGACAGGACCAGCCATAATGGAGTTTCCTCCAATTAGAACATTTCAATGAAAATATGACCTGATTTTTTTCTAAACAAAAAATGTGTAGTTTTGTTAGCAAATTAAATAAATATAACTTTTAAAGGAGAGTTTAGGTGGAAGTGCTCTATAGGGATTCAGGGTATTGCGCACAGAAGCCATAGTTTGTTACAGGAAAAGCATGGAGCCAGAGGCGGGACACCTCCCAATGACTTGTTGATCCAAGAGGCTCCTGAAGCCCCCAAAGCGAAACAGGCTACTACCAATGTTGTTGGTTGCTCGTCAGATCTAGATGGTAAGTGTTGAAGACACGTCATGCTTTATTTAATTGAAGCACACTATGATAAGACCCTAGTGCTGAAGACACCACATGCTTTAGTTGTAGTACACCACAACATCAAGTGGGAAGTGAGCTGGAAGCCTCCTCCATGGTGGCTACAGAGGTGGTGTATGGTTTATAGTGTACGGTGTTAGAGTGTGGGAAAGTGCTATGCAGGCTGCCAGGGGAGAAAAGTTACCAACAGTCTTAATCAGCAGTGGGCTCTGTGGGCTATTCAACAGACCAGCCAGGTGAGATTTGCCCACTGGTGCAAAGGTGGCATTCTATTTTGGGGATAAGCAACTGCCCTTTAATTGATTTGAGGCCTGCTCCACAGAGAAGACTCCTGCCGGGTACTGAAAACCTAGTCAAAACTTACAGTTTGGAAGGTCAAAGGCACTTGAGGAGAAAGCACTACTTTTGTTTCACTAAATGAATATGTTGTGTCCATCAAATTGCCCTTTAAATATTTATTTTTATGCCAAGAGTTTACTACTGCTCTCACTTCTGATCAGAGAAGCTTTTTTTTAAGATGGCAGTGACTAGTATGGAGATTCAAAACTTTTCAAGGTGCTTAAAGAAGTGACATTTGAGCATTCAGTGCTAAATGGGACATTTCCATCACACTCACCAAGGCTCAGGGAACATTTTGGAAGAGGTGGTAGAAAGAATGTAGTAGACAAACGATGGGAGGGGTGCTGGGGAACACTTTCTTCCGCACAGAAAGTTTCCATGACAATATTGGATCTATCGATATGTCATCAAGGATGGTGGGGGAGGGCAAAAAAGAGACATCAAAAAAGAAGAGGGAGTCGTTCGAAAGGAGTCCAGGGGGAAGAGGGCCAGTAAGGGGACAAAAGGAAGTGATTGGAGAGGATTATGAGCAATTACGTACGTGTACAAAAGTTGCCAATAAAAACTTTTTTAAAATACCAAAAAGAAGTAAATAAAATTTTTTAATGTGTTGCTTAATGAAGGAACTGATCACAGCTTATGAAAATGCCATGTAAGACTCACAGAGATATTGTCCCATTTTTAAATCCTTTTGCAGTGTGATGGTTTGTCTTGATTGTCAACTCGACAGGACCTAGAATCATCTTTGAGAGATTATCTTGATTAGATTAACTGAGGTAGAAGACTGTGGGCAAGGTCTTGTATTATGTAAAACAATTGTTTGGTAAACTCCAGAATTCCATTTTTTCTCCTTCCTTCCTGCTGATGTGATGATGTGAACTCAACTTTTTGCTCCTGCCATGCTTTCCCCATCATGATAGACTTCCCCTCAAAACCATAAACAATAAATAAACCCTTTACTTCATTAATCTGCTTTGGTTTGTGCTTTTGTCAAGCAATGAGAAAGTAACTGACACAGGTAGGATACTTGTAACATATTCTTTCCAAATTGTATTGGCTCTCTGAATCTTATAACAATACCATTCATACTCGTTTTGCTTCCAAGTTAAGTTAAAAACTCACTTATAGGATACTTGCATATTTATACAATGCAGTTAACTTTTGGAGTCAGTTATACTGTTTTTGAAAACAGCTATAAGCCTTATTAGCTGTGTTGCCTTGGTCCAAAAAGTCTCATCTATTATTCTCCTGCTCTGTAAAAAGATGACAATAAAAATAAACTTAAGTAGGAAGACTGAATAATTATTATAGATAATGTTCTAAAAATAATATCTCACATGTATTAATCCCCCAGGGAGCATTTTCCCTTATCAATGTCCTCTTTCTGTATATTCCCATAAATTGAGTAAACATTCAGTAAAATATTAGCTCCATAGACAGCACTGAGCATATATTTGCCTAGTAAAAGTGGTCATAATATAATTTTGTGGTTGTAGAGATATGTTGAAGTATACTAGTATAGGCAGGGGGAAGACTTAGGAGTCAGAGACAATGAAAATCGAGTTGTTCAAGATAAAACATGTCTTGATTTTATGTTCTCTAAATTATTCCAAGGATGATCTTAGGACATTACAAAAATTAGGAACAATGTTTAATCATTGACAAAAATTCCTGACATTCAATAGCTGATACACATGATTCATCTCTTCAGGCCCGAAGAGCAGCCTTGGCCAACAGAGCTGCCTCCGCTCACTCCACTACTTCTGCACAAATATCCACCCAGATACCTCACTGTGCTAGAGGCCAGAAAGGGAAAGATGAAAAGACATTTTCCTTATTCAAACTATGTTCAGAGGTAGAATTTTTTTTT
>PVHP010037189.1:0-17513 GCA_004024765.1 Zapus hudsonius
AAGTAAAATGAGAAATAATTGCAGGGTCTTTAAGGAGGAAAATTAAGGAAAAAAAAAAAAACTAGAGAAAAGATGAGTGGATTAAAGTACACCTGACGAACAGCCATACCTGTGAACTTCTGGCTGATGGGGACACTGATGGGGGTTGATTTCACCAGTGTGGCTTTGCCCACAGGATCAAGATCTTTAAGGTCTGGAACTCGATCATGATAAATGAAGTCATTATCTTTCTTCGCTGCAGTAAGGGCACGGTTGATTTTGTCAGAAAAATCCTTCACATTGACATACTCATCATAGCGAGATGCCACTGTCTTAATTAATTCTGCTGCATGCTGAAAAGAAAAAGTCAAAAAAAAATCTTTCTCTACAAAGCATTGTTTTTTAAACAAATATATAGATATCCTTAACTTAAAGACTGGCATTTCCATCATTGTGGCTCACAGAATAACCTGAAAAGTCTCCCATCACAAAGTATCTAAAAAATTGAAGACACATGGATGAATTGGTAAGGCAGTAAAAGAAACCCATGGGTCAGTTGATATAAGCTGACATTAAGGAAGCTGTATACAACTAGTACTTAAATGTACTACCAGCCCTCATGGAGCCTAAAAACAGGGTCAGAGAATAGAGACACACCTCCAGCCACTCACAAGAAGGGAGTAGTAACCAGAATGAGCTGCTCTCTCAGGGAAAGGATGTATCAGATGAAAAATGATTTGGCAACATAGCAAGTCAACCAAGTATCACGTCATTTAACTGTTACTAAGGGAAAAATTGCCTCACACATAGTTAAGACTCAAATTTTAATGCATAAGTGGTAGGAGACATAATGGTATCTGATAAAATGTGATACATCATTAAGAATTTGGGGGGATAAACTAAGAACAGAATATTGTAACATGTGCCATGTTCCAGAAAGATACACACCTTACATTTTGCATTTAACAATTACTAGTTATATAAGCAATTATAAGAAACTGAAACCTGCCCATATCAAAGTAGATTTTTAACTCTCCTGTGGGAACAATGTCTGGACTGAGCAAGCAGAAAGAAATAATAATAAGCTGGGCGTAATGGTGCACACCTTTAACCCCAGCACTCGGGAGGCAGAGGTAGGAGAATCGCCCTGAGTTCAAGGCCAGCCTGAGACTTCATAGTGAATTCCAGGTCAGCCTGGGCTAGAGTGAGACCCTATCTCGAAAAACCAAAAAAAGAGAGAGAGAGAGAGCCTAAAACACTAAAATCACAACACAAAACAATGCAATAATTCCTATCTAGCATATCTTAATTATCTAAAATAATAAATTTAAATTTTAAAGCATGGGCTGGAGAGATAGCTTAGTGGCTAAGGCACTTGCCTGCAAAGCTGAAAGATCCAAGTTTGATTCCCCAGTACCCACATAAAGCCAGATGTACAAGGTGATGCATGTGTCTAGAGTTCCTTCGCAGTGGCTGGAGGCCCTGGTATGCCCATTCTCTCTCTCTCTCTCAAATAAATAATATTTTTTTTAAATTAGGGGCTGAAGAGATGGCTCAGCAGTTGGGGCACTTGCTTGCAAAGCTAAACATCCAGGGTTTGATTTCCCAGTACCCATGTAAAGCCAAGTGAACAAAATGGCACATGCATCTGGAGTTCATTTGCAGTGGCAAGAGGACCTGTCGTGTCCATTCTTTCTCTCTTCCTCTCTCCTTGCAAATAAATAAATAAAATTTTTAAAAAATTAAAGCATTTGATAAAATCCCACATTTTTTCCCGCTGAACTAAATAAGCATCTTGTCCTTAAAGGGCCCATGTGTTAGGTGTGCTCCTTCATGCCTGTAGGGCTGCCATAGCTCTCAAGAAAAGAGGTCTCCCAGCCGGGCGAAGTGGCACACGCCTTTAATCCCAGTGCTTGGGAGGCAGAGGTAAGAGGATCGCCATGAGTTCAAGGCCACCCTGAGACTACGTAGTGAATTCCAGGTCAGCCTGGGCTAGAGCGAGACCCTACCTCGAAAAACAAAAAAAAAAAAAAAAAAGAAAAGAGGTCTCCCAATCATGGAGTGAAGGTGGTATGGAGACCACCATCCTCGTTCTCTTGAATCTTGGCCATAAAGTAAAAGGTTTTGCCTCATACTGTCTCCTCATACTATTTCAGCAACCTCATCACAGGCCCAAACAACACAACTGCCCCATCATAGGCTAAAACTTCTAAAATTTAAGTCAAAGTAAACTCTTCTCTAAAAAGCAGATTGATTCCTATCAATTTTGCTAGGTAGGATAATGCATAGTATTGCTGCCTTATTTTTTTTTTAATTTTTAGCTATCAGAGAGTTCATGTTAAAATAGTTAAGGATTACTATAAAATGTCCCCATAAATAAGACGGGAGCCAAGCGAATAGTGTACAGCTATAATCCCAGCACTCAAAAGGCTGAGTCAGGGAGATCACAAGTCCTGATCTATGTGTGTGTATGTCTGTAAAATAATTAAAATTCACATAACAAAACAGACAAACATGAAACAGAAAAACTTCTAAAAATGAGCAAATTCAGGAAACACTAATTATGGAGAATTCAGAAAATGAGAAATGACCTATCAATGATTCAGAAAGTCTAAAGGCCCTTGAGTGAATGACAGGATAAGCGTGAGACCTATAACCACAGCCAATCAGTCAACCTAGGATAAGTCAACAGGACAGATACGGATACCCAACACATCCCAAAGCAGAAGTACAGAGTATCTTAAGATCTCAACAATGAAGCAGACTTAGAACTCACCCACCATGATTCAGGGAACTGAGCAGAAGAGAGGGCGGAAAGAGTGTAGGAGCCATGGTGGGGGAGAATATCTAGAGACTTTACCCCCCTCAGCAACAACACACAAAGGTGGGGGGGACCTGGATGACTACTGTGCTACCCATAACCCCCCAACCCACAGGTTGATCCAGCATCCCCACTGAGGAGGTTACCCAGTGTGTTGGAGACAGGGAGGAGGGAAACGGGATACCAACACAATATCTGCCCATACAATGTATCTAATTTTGAATTATACATATATATATATATATATATATATATATATATATATATATATATATAAAATTAAAGTCTAAGGGCCTGACAGGTGCGATAACACAGATCTTAATCCCAGCACTCAGCAGGTTAAGGAACAGGATCAAGAGTTCAAGGCTGGACTAGGGAGATATCTCAGTCAGTCAAGTGCACATGGAAAGACTAAGTATAATGGTGCACACTGATAATCCCTGCACTGAGGAAGCAAAGACAGGCAGATCACTGGGGTCTGCTGGCCAACCAGACTAATGGTGAGCTCCAAGCCAATGAAGGACGCTGTCTCAGAAAAAGGTGGATGGCATTCCTGAGGATGGCACCAAGGTTGTCCTCTACATTCCACATGTGCATGTGAACACACACACACACACACACACACACACACACACACACACAAACACATATACGAGCATATTTTTCCATTTTTTTAAAGTCTACAGTCTATAAATAAGCTGGCCTGTCTGTAGTCTTGAGCAGCAGCTATAAATGCAATGGGGTTCTGTTCTGTCAGCTCCTGCTCTGGTTGATTCACCTCCAAGAACATGTCCATCAGTGGTCACATTATAGCTATGGTTTGTAAAAATGCCAGAAAGACACCACAGAACCAATGACAAATCATAGAATCATGAAGACTGCAACAGCCACAGTGTCTATATCTCTGGAGACTTGGTCAGAAGTGAAAAAGAAAAGAACCTCATAGTGAAAGGACACAGTGAGTGTGACCACTATGCCCTTTCCAAGTTCGTTTAGACCAAGACTAGGATATAAGTTAATCAGTCCACATAAATCAGAGACCTGAATACAAATTTTACATGGTGTTTTCATATAAAATATAAGACTTTAAAAGGATGCACAGGTAAAACCTTAAACCATCACTTGCCTATTAAAAGGGTTAACAAGGGCTGGAGAGATGGCTCAGCGGTTAACTTGCCTCCAGTACCTTGGGTTCAATTCCCCAGTACCAACATAAGCCAGACCCACAGGTGGTGGCCCTGGTGTTCTCGTTCTCTCTCTCTTTCTCTCTCTCTCTCTCTCTCTCTCTCTCTCTCTCTCTCTCTCTCTCTCTCTCTTTCTCTGTATCTCTGCTTGAAAATGAATAAATAAAATACTAAAAATAAATAAATAAAAGGATTAACAAATGGGAAAGCATTTTATGAGCACATCTAGACATCTCACTAGGAAAAATCTGGAATGTAACATTCCCTAAATATCACCAAGATACTCACCTGCAATCTTGCAATCTCTTCCCCAAACTTCTTCTGCTGCTTTGCCAAGATAGACTGGTGGTACTCGGCGTTGGCCTGCATGATACAGTGCTTTGCAGCCAAGACGGGGAACACCTCCTGGAAATAAAAATACTGACCAGGGGGGAGTCCAACCAAACAAACCATCACACACAACATGGGATGCAGGAAGAAAAAGGAAAGGAGACAGAAATTAGAATCAACCCATTAGTGGTTAAGAGACAGGTTAGCTATTAGGTGTGAACAGAGAAGACCTTGTAATGTTGAGGGAATTGACATCTATGAAATCATATTTTTTCCTGTTTTTTTTTTTAACTGTTAATGGAAGGCAATTCTGGTTTTTACAATTCTTTTTATTGAGCCATGAAAGTAGCATTGTGGTTACAAGGAAAGCATGCATTAAAAGAGAAGATGGACATTCGGAGAGGAACGCCAAGCATGGGGCTTCAGAAGCTTTCTATGAGCTCTTACCCAGCCCTCAGGTACCTAAACCACCATTACTCACATAGACTAATGAAACTGCTCTATAGCTGACTGTTTCATCATGTTCAAAAGACAAAACACAGTAAAATAAGTTCACACTTTTATACTCATATGCTGAGACTGCAATCAAGTTACTTTAACCAAATAAAGTGATTTAGCATTATATAAGCACTAATATTTCAGTCCCATATACTCAAAACCACACATACATATGCAGTAATGACTAATTGTACTGATAGCTTTATTTTGCCCTAATGTGTTTGTAATTACAGTCAAGATTATATTTAGAAAATTTAAACAATGAATCAAGAAAGCCACTATATATAGGTAAATGCTCTTTCAAAATGCCAAATCCTAGCCTACAATCTCACTGGAAGCAAATTTAGGAAAATTTAGGAAGCACATGGTATTTTTTTTAAAATCCAAGAAATATATGAGACAACTTTATCTAATTATCTAAACAAAAACACTAGAATCAAAACTAGAGTTTTCCTGCTGTCAGTAAATACTTCCCTGGCTCCCTGAACCAACGCTGGCAGATAGTTGAGATTTATAAATAACAAGAATATGGAAAGACCTTATTATGAGCTTTATTAGTAACAAAGGACAAACTAAGGCATCTCAATTTCAGACTGCATTTATGCCAGTACTCAAGGTAGGGCTAGAGCAACTTGGTACTTAAAACAGGAGTCTTAGCCAGGCGTGGTGGCTCACACCTTTAATCCCAACACTCTGGAGGCAGAGGCAAGAGGATCATTATGGGTTCGAGGTCCACCTGGGACTACAGAGTGAATTCCAAGTCAGCCTTGGCTAGAGTGAGACCCTACGTGGGGAGGAAAAAAAAAAAAAACTAAAGAAGACCCAGGAACCCAGAAGCATAGCAGAGACAGCTTCTGGGCCTCTGAGGTGACAATCTTCTCTCCATGAATGACAGAGCTGAACTACCAGCCCAGGAGGATACAGCTGTGCAGCCGAGTTATGAGATCTTTCACATGAAAAAGATGTCACAGCAGGTCCCATGTATCTTTGTAAGAGTAACACTACTAAACCCAAGAGTCCTGGGCAAGCCTCTACTAGACTCTTGGTGTTTTCATTTCTGGTGGCAGTGCTAGGAACAGAACCCTCAACCACTCTCAATGTATATTCAACCCCTAGGAGCCTTGACATTAACCCTCACTCCAACCTTTGACAAATGCACATTGCTGGCACACTTACATACATGCCTGCTTTACCCTCTATTTCCAGCAGTTTCATAACTTATGAAGATTCTGAATATGATACAAATTCATAAATTCTCCTATGGTCATATTACACATATCTGCTCTCACACAGATCAAACTGCAACATGCATCTTAAGTCTCTTTTCTTAACCATTCCAACTGACTTGTTTGTCTAGCATCTGTTTTGTCATTTACAAATGATCACTGACCAATATTCTAAATTGTCATTTAGAAAAAGTTACAATAGACCAATACTTCCTGTGACATGTGGTTGGGATGGTTGCTTTTCCTTAGCTGTCCAATAGGAGCCCCATTTTCTATCCCTGTTGGCAAAACTTAATTCTAATCAAGGTATCAGAGGAATTTGTTAAGTTCTCCTTTCCTTTTTTTCGTTATGTCTGGGCTTTTGCGCTTTAAGACTCATCTTTAAGAAAACAGGACAATGATTAAAAAGTGACAGTCAACATGCTCAGGTATTCATGCTTGTTCAGAGATCAGCTACCCATAATAGCACAGTGCCTTAACGTGATGCAACTGAAGACAGGTGCAGTGTTAGCTTGAGAAAACAAATTCAGTAAAGACAAAGGCATCCCCTAAATGTCACAGACTGATCATGCATCTTAAAACTCAAGACATTAATTCCAAAAATAATATTCTTTATATGCTTCTATTAGAATTTCAAATTTATAATTTCCAGCTTGCTTCCCATGCACACTGGGAAGCTTCCCATACACACAAATACTTCCACATGCAAAATAACCAACCAGCAATAGAGAAAGTAACTGACCTTGGGGAGAGTGTCCTTGTACTGACACTGCTTGAAAGCGTCTCCAAAATAATCTGCAGCCTGATTCGCCAGCTTAGCGATGATGGCGTCTTTCATTTTATCTGAAAGATGTTAAACTGAACATTAGAATTAAAACAAATGAAATTGTCTGGTGCATGGTTCAGTATCAAATATCTATACATTTGTCTAAACAAATTCTTATTGATGAAATTAAGTCTTCTACACAAAAATTACTCCTACCTCAGCCTCCCAAATGCTGGAAACCTAACTCTCATATTTAGAGTTACTTGGAAGGTGATGATGTTGTAACGGTTATAAAACTGTACATATACTAGAAAACACAAAACAGTAAAGTGCAAAAAGGTGAATTTTTGTGCATATGAATTTTATCTCCATTTAAGCTGGGTGTTTTGTTTTGTTTTTGGTTGTTTCACTTTTTTAAAATATTTTATTTATTCATTTTCAGAGAGAGAGATAGAGAGCGAGCGAGAGAGCAGGTCACTGAGAAAAATCAAGCTGGAACTGAGCTGGAAACCTCCTACCTGTTGACCAGTGACTGAAAGCTGGTGAAAAAGCTATGGCTGCATGCAGCCCTATGGGAGAGAGAAATCATCAACGGTGTAGCAGTGGACCTTTCAAGCCTAAAGACTGACCAGCCAGGTCAAATGTGCCAACTGGGGCAATAGTGGCACGTCTATTGTAGGGAAAACCAATTGCTCTCTAATTGGACTGGAGGCCCACTCCATGGGAGGGAAAGCATGCCTGATACTGAAGACCTAGTCAAAAGCCTATGTCAGGGGAGGTCATGAGCCCTAGGGGAGTAATACCTGCTGTTGTCTGGCTAAATGCATATATCATGCCCACCACACTGCCTTACAAGCACTTTTTTTTTAATGCTCATACCCATATAATAATGCTACTCTCACTTCTGGCTAGAGAAGCTTCTCTTTTTCAGATGTTGGTGACCACTGGGATAACTCAAAAGACACCACAGTGCTGAGAAGAAATGACAGTGGAGTGTTCAGCACTGGGACATCTCTATCACACTTCCCGAGGCTCAGGGTCCATTGCGGAAGAGGGGGTGGAAAGATTGTAAGAGCCAAAGGAAGGAGAGGACTGCTTACAATGCAAACTTCCAGACACAAAATGGCCTTGATATTCATGACCTCACAGTGCCTGATAATACCTACACATGATGGGAGGAAAAGATGATGACACCGAAACAAAACAAAGACTAATTGAGAGGGGGAAGAAACATGGGGGGAGGGGAAGAGGAGGAGGGAATCATAATGATTTATTGTCTATAATTATGAAAGTTATCAATAAAAAGTTTTTAAAATGCAGCCTATCGTCTACTCTCCTGCTAATTTAAAGGTGCACATATTTAATCCCAGCACTCAGGAGACAGAGACAGGAGCATCACTGTGAATTCAAGGCCAGCCAGGGCCAAAGTAAGACTTTACCTCAAAAAAGAAAAATAAGAAAAGTTATTCTGGTGCTGAAGAGACGACTCAGCAGGTAAGAACACTCGCTGCACAAGCAGGAGGACCTGTGTTGATTCCCCAGCACTCATATTAAAAGCCTATGCCTGTGACCACAATGCTCAAGCAAGCAAAGACGAGAGGATCCCTGAGGCACACTGGTCAGTCAGTCTGGCTGAAAACAGTGAGCTCCAAGTGCAGTGAAAGACTCTGTCTCAAAGAAATAAGGCAGAGAGCAAAAGAAGATAACATGTCTGGCCTTCACGTGTGTGCATGGAGCATGTGCCTCTGCCCAAACCATATAGGAGTGCACACAGAGACACCAAAAATAAAAACAATCTTTAAAAAAAGGCTTGTTCTTTGTGTCTCATTCACTAAAGATTACCTGAATAGCTCCTTCTTGTCATTAAGGTCTAATTGAAACCAAACCTCATTAAAGAAGCCCTTCCTGGCTGATAAATCCAAAATTATCATGACCCAACCCCATCATCCCATTCCACAGCCAGACCACCAGCTACTATCACGTAATACACTCTAAGTATCCTCCCAGCAATTATCTCTCTCTGAAATTACCTTGGCTACTTAATTTTCTCCATATCATCTCCCTGTCTATAAGGAACACATTATATTACAATCATCTTGTCAGTATAAAAGCCTACTTACTTGTTTCCACATGCAAAAAGTAGAGCAGAAACTAGAATTACCTCTTGTGGCTTTTAAAAAAAATACTTCTTGGGCCTGTGCCAGCATAATGAGACTGAGGGTCCCCACAGTATCTGGAGATATGTCCACAGTAGGCTCCCGATTTAAGGCAGATAAAACTGTCTCTTTAATATGTAAAAAGGCACCACTAGCAAACTATAAGGAGAAGAAAAAAATTATTTAAAATCAGCAATACTTAATTTTCTACCATTCAACACAAAAATCTTCCAAATGTTAACTCACTGAGCAGTCACTGTATTTAAAATTTCTCTCTCTCTCTCTCTCTCTCTCTCTCTCTCTCTCTCTCTCTCTCTCTGTTTGAAAATGAATAAATAAAAATAAAATAAAATAAAAAGAATTCACTGGGCTGGAGAGATGGCTCAGCGGTTAAGGCACTTGCCTCCAGTGCCTAAGGTCCTGAGTTCAATTCCCCAGGACCCACATAAGCCAGCTGTACAAGGTGGCAGCCCTGGCATGTGCGCTCGCTCTCTCTCTCTCTCTCTCTCTCTCTCTGTTTGAAAATGAATAAATAAAAAAATAAAATTTTTTTATACTGCGATATAATATTCTAACAGGACTTCTTTCCAAAACTCTAGACTAACAAGCATCTTTTTTTTCCAGGTAGGGTCTCACTCTAGTCCAGACTGACCTGGAATTCATTATGTAGTCTCAGGGTGGCCTTCCTCCTACCTCTGCCTCCCAAGGGCTGGGATTAAAGGCATGTGCCACCACGCCCAGCCTAACAGGCATCTTAACAAAGATTAAAGGTAGGTAATAGAAAAAAATAAAATTAATGTCAAAAACTGATTAAGTTGGGCTGGAGAGATGGCTCAGCGGTTAAGGCACTTGCCTCCAGTGCCTAAGGCCCTGGGTTCAATTCCCCAGGACCCACATAAGCCAGAACCACAGGCAGTGGCCTCTCTCTCTCTCTCTCTCTCTCTCTCTCTCTCTCTCTCTCTCTCTCTCATAAAATATTTTTTAAAAAAAACTGATTAAGTTTACTATTAGACATACTTCTTCAAAACTTACCCAACAACAGAGGCCAGGTCATTCATAAAATTTATATAAATATATGAAATTTCATGCCATACATTTAACCATTTGGTCAATCATCATTTGCTGAGCCTCTATCATGTGCCAGGCACTGTGCTAGGTGCTGGGCAAACAACAGTGAAGAAAAACAGACGCGGTCCAATAAGCAAATGTTTTTACTATTACAGTGCCTATCTGAGGGTTTCAACAATAAGAATAATTTACTTGAAAAGTACATTACTTCTCAAGAATGCATGTTAGGAAGACAAATATCTACATATCTAAATACAAATCACTTTCAATTTTCTAAGTTCTGCCCCTGCTATGTGGCGCCCACTCCTCTGGTACCTGGTACTGCTTAGCAGCAGTTTTCAACCCTTCGTCATTATCCAGGTTCTGCTCCGCTGCAATCTGGCTGGCTAAGGCTGCACAATTGAACAGCACGCAGCTCTTTTCATATCCTATGCTGGAAAGAGCTGGAAAACATCAAGAAGGAAAAACGTATCAGATTTTTTTCTCAGAAAAATAAATATTTCAAAGAGAAATACTATGACCTCTATTGAACTGGCACTCATGACAAAATCCTCAGACGTGCTTCTTACCTATTTTAGATTGCCAGGCCAAGGCAATCATTCATTTCTAAAAAGGGCCATCATCAAAAACTCAAAATATGGGCTGGAAAGATGGCACACTGGTTAAGGCAATTAAACTATGGACCTGAGTTTGATTCCCCAGAACCCACATAAAACCAGATGCACAAAGTGGTGCATGCATCTGGAGTTCCTTTGCAGTGGTGCAGAGGTACGGGTGTGCCCTTCTCTCTCCCCATCTATATGTGTGTGTGTGTGTGTGTGTGTGTGTGTGTGTGTGTGTGTGTGTGTGTGTGTGTACACACACATACCTGAAAGAAAGATAGGGAGAAGGGAGGGGAGGGGAAGGGTGGGGAGGGGAGGGAAGGGAAGGGTGAAAAGGGGGGAAAGGGTGAAAAGGGGAAAATGGGGAGAAAGGGGGAAAAGGGAAAAATTGGGGAGAATGGAGAAAAGGGGAAGGGGAAAAGAGGAAAAGGGGGAGAGGAGTTCTACCAGGTCCCTGACGAAGGGGCCCAGGTCAGAGACCCTAAAGTTGTACAATGCAGACCTGTTACTCAGTATTCCATGGATATAGCTTTACATGTCCACAAATAAATATTTGCATGATCACTTATTCTTCTAAATGATAGCATATTCTAGTAAATGTATACCATGACATTACTGAAGACCATTGTTAATTTCCAGTCTTTGCTACTAGAAACACCTTGATAAATTAGCACCTACTTTTGTATTTGTGCTCTTGATTTTTTTTCTTCCCACTTCCAGAAAATGATCATTATTCAGCTTATCTCACTCAAGTCCATTCCTTCTCTGTGTCCAGACTACTCACTACCTTGTCCAGCCTCTTTCTCTCTCACAGTCTCCCAAATGGTTTACTTCACACTAATCCTAAGGTTGACTTTAAAGAGTCCTATCCCTGCTTCATTAAATCTTAGCCATATGACCTTCAAAAGTCACTCAACCTTTCTAATATGCGCAACTAATAATAAGAATGCCTTTCTTGGGCTAAAGAAATGGCTCAGCTATTAAGGCACATGCCTGCAAAGACTAATAACCCAGGTTCAACTCCCCAGTACTGATATAAAGCCAGATACACAAAGTGGGCATGCATCTGGAGTTTGTTTGCAGTGGCCCTGGAGTGCCCATTCTCATTCTTTCTCTCTCTCCTTCCTTCCCTCCCTCTCTCTGCTTACAAATAAATAAATAAAAATGTTTTTAAAAGAATGCTTTTTCTTCTAAGTGGGATCAGAAGAGGGAAATGGAGGAGGGGAGGGGTAGGGAGAATACTATAATGTTATAAAAAAGCCATAAGGAAATCTACTTTTTGGTTAGCTAATTAGAAAACAGAATTTAAAAAGAGAGAGAGTTTGGGCTGAAGTACCTGAGGGGTACTGGTACTGGATAATGCTGGGCCCAGAAGCTATTACAGGAAAATCCCAGTGCCAGAAGAGAGATACCTCTGAGCGAGTTACTGGTCAAGGTGGCCCCTGGGGTCCCAAAGATAACACAGGCTATTGCCAAGGCTCTTGGTTGCCCACCCCATTTAGATAAAAGACTCTATTGCTAAACACATGACATGCTTCAGCTGCAGTACACTGAGAAATCAAGCCAGAATTAAGCTGAAAGCCTCCTCCCTGCCGATTTACTGTCACAGAGCTGGAAAGTGCTATGCAGGCTGCTGGGGGCAGAAAAGTCTGAACCAGCAATGGACCCTGTGAGGTATACAATCGGCCAGCTAGGTAAGATGTGCCAACTGGTACAATAGCGGCATGACTATTGTGGGGAAAACCAAATGCTCTTTGATTGAATTTGAGGCCTGCTCCATGGAATGGAATTATGAAATTTGGTACCAAAAACCTAGTCAAAAACCTATGGTTGGGAAGGTCATTTAAGCCTAGTGAGGGAAGCTATAGTGCTGTTTGTCTAAATGGATACACCGAGCCCATCTCACTGCCCTCTAAAATACGCTCTCACTTTTGGTCAGAGAAGCTTCTTTTCATAAATGGCAGTAACTACTGGGTAAACTCAAAACTCTTCCAAGTGCAGAGAATGAGTGAGTGCGCAGCACTAAATAAGACATTTCAACCATGCCATCCAGGGCCCGGGGAACATTGTAGAAAAGGCAGTGGAAAGAATGTTAAGAGCCAAAGAATGGGGAGGTTTTTGGACCAGTGAATTCTGGACACAAAGTGGCCATTACATTCATGACCTCAAAGCAGCTGTCAACACCTGTATAAGATCTGTACAATACTGGGCCCATCAACATGTCATCGAGGATGACAGAGAAGGTAAGGAAAAAAAATAAACATCAAAACAAGACCAAACTGGAAAGAAGACAGATCTCAGTGGGAGGGGGAGCAAAAGAGGTAAAGGGAGGAGATTATGATCAAAATACATCATGCACATATATAAAAATTGTCCAAAAAAAGTTTTTAAAATGCCTTTCCTCATTGGAGTAGTGGAGAATTCAGTAAGGTAATGTCAAGCCCTGTCTACACTGTCTGGGTAGAATAAGTGCTCAATAAAGATTAGCTATTAATATGTAAGGAGAAAGTATAAATTCCACAGTATAGTATGCACAACTCTTCACAACTCATTTTCCAATATCATAATTCGCCAAAACCACAGTTCAACCTATGGTTTCAAGACCTAACAAGAATTATCATTAAACTGATACATATTACATATAAAGTACTATATAATACCGTATAGTATTTCTACTTCCTCATCTATATATAAAAGTACATACCTGTAAAAAAAAGTACATACCAAAAAAAAACTTTTTTAAGTATATACCTTAGCCAGGCGTGAACTTTTACAATATTACACATAATATACTATTGCACAATAGTTCTTCTTCCTCATCTATATATATACCTTATATAATGATCTATGTACACACTATATATTTATATCTTACAAGATGTTTACATATCATGTAATTTACAAATATTGTATAAAGATCTTATAAGCTATTTATTATATACCATGTCTTCTTCCAGAGTAAAAGAGGGACTAGTTGGACCATGACTGGTGGGGTGGGGGAGGGACGACAGAGAAGGATGGTGGGAGAAGACTACATAATTCTTTTTTCACCCTCTATCCTTTTTTTCTCTATTCTTTACCTATGATGTTGTGCCTATAGTACTATTTCTACCAGGAAAAATGAATTTATCTTCAATACCTAGCTCACTGCTTGCTCTGATTAACTTCCTCCTCAACTAGGCTCCTAAGAGTTTTTACAGTCATGCCTCATATAATGATTGAGATAGATTCTGAAAAGTGAGCCTTTACATGAATTTTTCATTGAGTATACTTACACAAAGACAGCTAAACAAGGTCACTAGGTGGTCATCTTATTCAACCATCATGCCTGTGGTCTATCACCAGGTGCACATTTGACATTATGTGGTACACATTACACTTCAGAATGATCCACTGCCTTCACAATTACTAAATCACTGAGCACAACTGCCTTGTTCATGTTTCTAACTAGGATAGTGCCTGGCAAGGCCTAGGCTCTCTGCAATCATTGTAAAATTGTATGAGAAGTTGAAGTTACAAGATTTTGAAAAACTCTGTATTCACAAGGAGACACTAGGAGAGTGTCAAGAGTGAAAATCTAACACAAGACAGTACTTAAGCCAAGCCCCCAATCATTTATATAAAAAAATTACATACCCAACTTGACAGATCCTCCAAAAAGGGAACCTTTATCAAAAGCATCCTTCCAGGTAAATGTCAAACAGATCTGGATAGAATGAGAGAAAACAGAAAATTATTTTACCACCATGGATCTTGTTAAGTACTGTCCCTTTTTGAAGAAAAGTTCACACAGGAAAAAGATAAATGTTCAACTTGCTTAATAACCCAGGATCATCTCTAGCCAGTAACTCATATTCCTTATTCTGGTCCATATTTCTCTCTGGGTAGAAATGACATCAGGATAGTTCACAAGGGCATTCTGTATCAGTGGTCACTCACCGTAACTCAATGGCTCACTTCAAATAGCAAACAGACACAAAGAAAATAGAGTAGGTGCTACAAGCTCTCCTAGAAGTTAAGATCAAGTATTACAAAATTAGAAAAATGGTTTCTTTGGGGAAATAGGCTGAGATAATATTTCTAGATATGAGTGACAGTTATATAAGTATATTCACTTTGTAATTCAATTCAAGCTACATATGTGATCTGTCTGTTTTTCCAAATAGCAGTATGCTACAGGTGAGTAAAAATTCCACTTAATTAAAAAAAAAAAAAAAAAAAAAAAACTAGTCAGATGTGGTGGTAGAGGCCTATAATCTCAGCCTCTTGGGAAGCTAAAGCAGAAGGATTATAAATTCAAGGCCAGTTTGAACAATTTAAAGAGATCCTGACTCAAAATAAAGTCAAAAGGAGCTTGGTATACCTGTGGTAGAATTCTTATGTAAAATGCACAATGCTTTATTCCCCAGTATCTCACACACACACACACACACACACACACACACACACACACACACACACACAGGTAACTACACCTCCCTAATTCTAAAATAAGTATATCCTATAGGAAAGGTTTTAAATAATTTGGCTTCAGTTATTACAATGCAACAGAAAAACTTTTTAATATTTTATTTCCAAGCAGAGAGAAGAAAAAGAAAATGGACTTGCCAGGGCCTCCAACCACTGCAAACCAAACTCTAGATGCATGTGTCACTTGTGCATCTGGCTTTACATGGGTACCAGAGAATCGAAACTGGGTCACCAGGCTTTACAGGAAGCACCTTAACCATTGAGCCATCATTCCAGTCCAGAAAAAAATTTTAAATGTGCCTAAAGTCATTTTTCTAACATACATAAAACTAGAGAGGGTACCTTAACAACTGCTGTATACCCTTCATGCAGTAACTTCAGTCTTTTCCTCCTATTGGCTCATATACTTTTTTTTTTAATTCTGGACTATTTTAAAGCAAATCTCAACATATAAAACTTTAGTACAAAGATATGTGATTTTTCTGATGCTATTTTCATATATAAAGCATCACATACATTAGAAACTTTCAAGTCACAAAAAGAAAAAAACCACTATAAGGAATTATCAGCATTTTCAACACCAAGCCTGTGAAAGAAAATAAAGCAGGCATTCTTGAAGCATAAAATAAATCGTAACAGCAGCTGTAACTCTCGATACAAATGTAATTTGTTTCAGTACCAACCCAGTATCTACCTGAGTTTCAGTCTACCACTGAGCTAAAGTACTAAACTGAGTATTCCCTGAATTTACAATTTCCTTAGTTCCATAAAAGTCAAGAGAGCAGATTACATCAATCAAAAAATACACACTAGTGATGAAAAGTGTAGGCCAATGCTCTACCCAGCCTCAGAAATGACTGAGGAAGGGCTGGAGAGATGGCTCAGCGGTTAAGGCACTTGCCTCCAGTGCCTAAGGCCCCGGGTTCAATTCCCCAGGTCCCACATAAACCAGACCCACAAGGTGGTGGCCCTGGTGTTCTCTCTCTCTCTCTCTCTCTCTCTCTCTCTCTCTCTCTCTTTCTCTCTCTCTTTCTCTGTCTCTCTGCTTGAAAATGAATAAATAAAATATTTTAAAAAATATTTAAAAAAAAAAGAAATGACTGAGGAATCTTCAGGTCATAGATTCACATAAGACAGACCTCAAAGCTTCTAATTTATATAAAACTATGTCATAGAAGCCTAATAAGTATATATATCACTGATTTCAATAAAAATGATGCCACAGCTAGAAGGAAATGAGTGACTTGCCAGTGCCATACAACTTTAAAACAAAATTAATGGCTTACCTGATTTTCAGAAAATGGGAATTTGGGTTCAATGGAACAAATTTGATCATAGTATCTAAAAGGAAGAACAAAATTAATCATTAGAAGAGCTAAACAACATGAATTTATGTAAATCCAATTTAAGAGTTTACAGAAACTACATGTGTTCAATGGCAGTGGCCTACAAATCCATTTCAATCAGCTATGGGTTTGCTCAGGGCTTGTTGGGTGCACAGGCACTGCAGAGGCCAGAGAACATCAGGTGTCCTCCTCTACATTCTTCCGCCTTGTTTCCCTGAAACAGTCTCTAACTGAACCTACAGCTACCTTTCCAATAGACTGCTGTCCAGGAAGCCCCAGTGATGTTCCTGTCTGTCCCCTTAGCACTGGGGTTTACAGGCATGTGAGGCCTCACTTGGCTTTTTCATCATGGGTTCTGGGGATCAAACTCAGGTCCACGTGTTTGCAGCAAGTACTCTTACCCACTGAGCCAGCTGTGAAAGACAAAACTGAGGAATGGTGTAAAGGACATTACAGAGACACAACTAAACCATTTAGGAACCATTTAGGAACTCGACTTGATCCTGGGCCTGGAAACAGTATTTCTGGGGAAAAAAAAATCAGCAGACTTAGGAGGCAGAGGTGAGCTTGAGGTCACCCTGAGACTACATAGTGAATTCCAGGTCAGCCTGGGCTAGAGCAAGACCCTACCTGGAAAAAATAAAAATAACAGAACATTTTAAAATAAGATGGGCAATTTACTGTATAATCTTTTTTGTTTCTTTAATTATAAAGCAGTACAAGTGGAGGAGACCAAGTAAACATCTGAGGGAAAGTAGGTGTCATGACCCTGGGACAAGAGTGTGCCTGCAATGCACTTGGCCAAGACAACAGGGCTGAACAGTAGAAGTCAAAGAAGCACCTTGAGCACCACAGCAGGAGACCTATTCTTTTACCACAATGCAGGCAGACAAAGAAGTAACCTATCTGTGTAATGGGTCCAACTGACCACCAAGAATTGGTAAGTTCAAAAGGAGTCTTTTTTTTTATTTTTTTTAATATTTTATTTATTCATTTTCAAGCAGAGAGATACAGAGAGAGAGAGAGAGAGAGAGAGAGAGAGAGAGAGAGAGAGAGAGAGAGAGAGA
>PVHP010037190.1:0-17512 GCA_004024765.1 Zapus hudsonius
TCCTTTTTTTTTAAAAAAAGAGAAGGAAAGAGGAAAAAGAACAAAGAGCTTCCACCATAAGGGAGTGCAGAGGTGTTAAAGCCCCTCTTTTAAAATTGAGACAAGAGTTTTTTAAAAAAATATTTTTTTTTTCATTTTCAAGCAGGGAGATACAGAGAAAGAGAGAGAGAGAGAGAGAGAGAGAGAGAGAGAGAGAGAGAGAGAGAGAGAGCGCACCAGGGCCACCACCTTTTGGGTCTGGCATATGTGGGTCCTGGGGAATTGAACCTGGGTTCTTAGGCACTGGAGGCAAGTGCCTTAACTGCTAAGCCATCTCTCCAGCCCAAGACAAGAGTTTTGTTATGTAGCCTTGGCTTGTATGGGCCTGACTGGCTTCAAACTTACATCAATCTTCCTCCAACAGTCTCCCTAGTGCTGGGATTATAGGTATGTACCTACAATAACTGGTTCTTTGTTGTTCCTAAAATGTTGGCTGGAAGGAGAATGTCATTGTATGTTTGAGATTAAAAAAATTCTGGCCAGATGTGGTGGTACACACCTTTAATCCAACACTTGGAAGGCAGAGGTAGGAGGATCACCATGAGTTTAATGCTGCCCTGAGACTACAATAGTGAACTCCAGGTCAGCCTGGGCTAGAGTGAGACCCTATCTGAAAAAACCAAAAAGAAAAAAATTTCTAAAGGTGGTACAGCTAAACAAACACTGAAGGAAGAGTTTGGCTTAGCCTGGCATGGTCATACACATCTGTAATTCCAGTATTTGAGAGACAGGCAGGAGGACCAGGAGTTTTAGGCCAGGTAGGGCTACATAGGAAACAAACTGTCTCAAAAAACAGAGTTTGGCTTAAAATATGTGAAATGTATTGTGGAGTTTCAACACTGTCCAGGAGTGGGTTCTTAGTTTGCAGACACAGAAATTGAATTTTAAGAGTGCAACCTTCTGGATTAAAGCCATGTGCCACCACTCCTTTAGTTCCAACACTCAGTAGGCAGAGGTGGTAGGATCATGGTGAGTTCAAGAACACTCTGAGACTACATAATGAATTCCAGGTCAGCCTGGGCAAGAGGGAAGACCCTACTTTGAAAAACCAAAAGAAAAAAAAAGATTAAAAGTTTTTTTGATAACTAATGTTCCCATGATCTACTCTTTATTCAGCTAAACATGAATTCAGCTCCAACTTTCATCAACTTTCCTCCAAAAGGAAAGCCTAAAAGGGCAGATACATATGAGTTGCAGGTGCGGGGATTTTCGGCTGAGCAAATTGCCCGGTGGATTGCGGACAGAACTGATGTGAATGTAAGTTTCCCACTTACTGGTCTTGTCTTCTGTCACAGGTCTAGTATGATAATTAGCAGTTCTTTCATAAATAGTATTTAACTGGATCGTCCTGATGGAATAGTCGAATTCCAACACAGCCTGTGTTTAGTCTAGAAAACATTCTTCTGACCTTTTTTAAGTCTTTGGGTTATTGTATTGATTACTTTTCTTATTGCTGTGACAAAATACCTGACAAAAATAACTTGAGGACAAACAGGTTTCCTTTGGCTCACAGTGTGAGTTACAGTCCACTGGTGTGGAAGGCAGGAGCTTGAAGCAGCTGTTTGCAGTCAGTCCTCGGTTAGGAAGCAGAGAGATGAATGCTTACACTCAGCTTGCTTTCTTTTTATTTCAGTCTGGGACTCATGCCCATGGGATGGTGCTGCCCACAGTTTAAGGTGGCTCTTCCCACCACAGTTATCCCAACCTGGAAATCTCTCACAGACATGTATAGAGATTTGTTTCCTGGATGATTCTAGATCCTGTCAAATGGACAGTCAGCATTAACCATCACATTTATCTAGCTGCCCTTGATTTTGCACTAAAAGATGTTGTTTTGATTAACTGGAATGTTATACTTATTACAACTCATTGTTTGAGAGAAGCAGATGGAGGGAGTTAAGGAGAAAGAAAGAGACAGAATGAGAATATGGGCTCTTGCAGACAGCTTTCTTGTTGCTGGCAGAAAGAATCCAACCAGAAGCAATTTGTGGAAGGAATGGGTTTATTTCATTATTATTTTTTAAATATTTTATTTATTCATTTTCAAGCAGAGAGATACAGAGAGAGAGAGAGAGAGAGAGAGAGCGCACCAGGGGCCACCACCTTGTGGGTCTGGTATATGTGGGCACTGGGGAATTGAACCCAGGGCCTTAGGCACTGGAGGCAAGGGCCTTAACCGCTAAGCCATCTCTCCAGCCCAGGAATGGGTTTATTTTGGTTTACGGACTGAAGGGCACGCTCCATGATGTCAGGGAAAACGCTGGCATAAGCAGAAGATGGACATCATCTCCTGGCCAACATCATGTAGACAACAGCAGCAGGAGAGTGTGTCAAATGATGGCAAGGGGAAGCTGGCTACAACAGGAAGCTGGCTACAACACCTGTGATGGTTAAGTTTTGTTGTCAACTTGACCTGTTAATAATCTTGGGTGGGTGTCTGAGGAATTTTACAGGAAGGCAGACCTCTCAGTAAGGGGCAGGATGTAAGGAGGCTCAGGAAAACTAGAAACAAACTTTCCTTCTTGGGAGGGCAGTGCAGGAGGGAAAAAGTCTGAGAAAGTGTTGTAAGATCCCACCCTAAGGCTATATAAAGGGGAGAGAAATTTCTACCCCCCCCCACACACACCTGTTTACAGTTTTTTTGTGTGTTGCTGATGATTGTTTTTCTCTCTCTGCTTGGACTGTGAAAAGGGGGCCAGACATTTTCGCCATTATGGAACTTCCCCTGGATCTGCTGCTTCAATAAATCCTTTCCTCTCATTAACTGGGCCTGGTTTGTGGCTGACAATGACAACACCCATAATCCTGCCTCCAACAACACACCTCTAACAAGGTTCCAATTCTAAAATTGCCATCAGCTGGGGATCAAGCATTCAGAACACAAGTTTATGTTGGGGGTGACACCTGAATTAAACCACCACATGGGAACACCAGGGCCTTCTGCCACCGTAAAGGAACTCCAGATGCATGTGCCACTTTGTGCATCTGGCTTTACATAGATACCGGGAAATTGAATCTGATCAAGCAGGCAACTTAACCGCTGAGCCATCTCCTGCCCTGCTTTAATTTCATAGTTATTTAATTAGGGAGTACTTTTTTTTACTTAAAATGTTTTCTTTCTCCTTTCTATTAGATTAGAGTAATTAGACCGCCAAATTATGCTGGACCTCTTATGTTGGGATTGCTTTTAGCTGTTATTGGTGGGCTTGTGTATCTTCGAAGAAGCAATATGGAATTTCTTTTTAATAAAACTGGATGGGCTTTTGCAGCTTTGGTAAGTGAATTATACGAGAAAAGTTAATTGAACAAGCTTCTAATAATGTATTTTTAGATTAACTATCTTTTTTGTGAAAATTAACTTAAAAAATATTTTTGCCAAACATGGTGGCTTACACCTTTAATCCTAGCACTCGGGAGGCAGAGGTAGGAGGATCGTTGTGAGTTTGAGGCCACCCTGAGACTACAGAGTGAATTCCAGGTCAGCCTGGGCTAGAGTGAGACTCTACCTCAAAAAACAAAAAAAAAATTTATTTATTTGCAAGCAGAGAGATACAAAAAGAGAGAGAGTGAGAGTATGGGTGTGACAGGGCCAACTGGTCCAGGAATATTTATTCCATTGTTTTGTTTCCTAGTGTTTCGTGCTTGCTATGACATCTGGTCAAATGTGGAACCATATAAGAGGACCACCATATGCTCATAAGAATCCTCACACAGGACACGTGGTAAGGGAACTTGGGGATTTCTTTCCATTGTGTACTTAAGTTAACCTAGTGATTGTTACTCTGTGAGACCAGTGCTAGCATATGCAGTAACTAGATGTAGTTTTTACTTCCCAGTCTCCCTGTGCTAAAAAGCCAGTTAAAATGAGGCCATGCAGTGCTCTTTAAATCAGGAAGCTTCTTATTCCATCTTTGAATCCTTTTGACTAGGCTGGCTAAGAAAGAAAATTAACCTTCACCTGTATAGAATAATCAAGTACTTGAGCATCTACTCTTTCTAGGCACCATGCTAGGTATTATCAGATATGGTAATAGACAAGGAAAATGTAGCCTCTATCTTCATGGAGCCTACATTGTTTCACTTCATGACTTTGTACGCTTAAATACAAGTTTTCTAAATACATTTTGTTGTTGAAAACATAGTATAGAGACAAGGAAAAGATAAATAATACAGAAAAATCTTTTATATTATTCAGGCATTTACTGATGAATGCCACAGAACTGATGTGCTTAAGATATATCAGTAGGGCTGGAGAGATGGCTCAGTGGGTAAGGCACTTGCCTCTAGTGCCTAAGGCCCCGGGTTCAATTCCCCAAGTCCCACATAAGCCAGACCCACAAGGTGATGGCCCTGGTGCTCTCCCTCTCTATCTATCTATCTGCTTGAAAAATGAATAAATAAAATTTAAAAAAAGATATATCAGTAAATTAATAATTTTGTAAGATTTAACATAGTCTGTTTTAGTGTTATGATTCTAGAATATAGTGTATATTTAAAGATTCTATTTTGTCTTCCTCCAGAATTATATCCATGGAAGTAGCCAAGCCCAGTTTGTAGCTGAAACACACATTGTTCTTCTGTTCAGTATCCTTTTTCATTGTCTTGATTGTTGCATTTTAATTTGCCTTTTTCTCATGATCTCATAGTTTCTGTACAGTGTATGATTGGGACTATTCTCCTAAAAGAGGTTACAGTATCCTTTGTGAATCATATTACTTGTGCTCTACTTAGAAGAAGCCCAGTAAGTTAAAGACTAGCAGAGGCAAACCTAAGTATGATAAAGCCAAGTGTATTAGCTTAACAATACTAGGGCAGTTGCACAGAAGAGGAAGCATGATACGTCTTTTTAACAAAGGGTGGAAACATAAAGTTAGATGAAGCTTCGATGTTATTTAAAATGAAGCATTGTTTTGATCAGTTAGAAGCTACATTAGACTCTGGAGATGCAGCTCAGTGGTAAAATACTTGCCTAACATGAGCAAGGCCCTGACCTCAATACCTGGCCCCTTGCAGCAAAGAACAAAGCTGACTATAAAGGGGTCAGGGTCAGGTGTAAGGTGGACTCAGGGTTTTATTTCCTTAGAAAGTTAAGATAAATGTGGGATTTTGGCTTCATAAATTCCTTATTTGAAGCTCTGTGCCTCTACTGTCAATTTAAGCTACTAAGAAATTGTACAGGAATTGAGTCACTTAAATCCTCTAGGCAAGTGTATAGACTTTTATATTCACTGATATAATTTCTTTTTTTTTTTTTCATTTTTTTTATTGTGGCAGGGACTCATAGTGCAAGCTACTCTTGAACTTGCTATGTAGCTGAGCATGACCTTGAACTCTTGATACTCCTACATCCATGCCCAGGTGCTGGAGTTACAGCCTTGTGCCACTATTCCTGGCTGTCAACATAATTTTAAACAGTTTATTATTTTAAAATATTTTTATTTGGAAGCAGAGAGAAATAGAAGAGAGACAAATAGAGAAAGGAGAGACGGACATTGAGAGAATGGGCACACCAGGGCCTCCAGCTGCTGTAAACGGGCTCCAGATGTATGCACCACTTTGTGCATCTGGCTTTAGGTGGGTACTGGAGAATCAAACTTGGGTCCTTAGGTTTTGCTGGCAAGCACCTTTAACAGCTGAGCCATCTCTCCAGCCCCAGTTTATGATTTTTAAAGGGCAGTGTTCTCTAGGGAGCAAGAAGAAAATAGTTAATCACAGATAGAGGTATCGTGACATTTTTTTTCTGCTGTACTACGTCCTAGGGAGAATATTGTTTCCAGTGAATTTTGTCACTGCTGTACATGTGTGTTGTTCAACCCTCTTGAAAATCAGGGCAGATTTTTGCTTTCTCATCACAAGCCAATTATTGCTTTCTACCATCCAAAATTGGATTCCTCTGTAAACGGTAAGAATAGGGAAGAGTGGTATCAAATAAATGAGTCAAAATTCAAAGTTCAGGTTAGGTTCTGAAAATCCTAGCTGGTGTGTTGGCTCATGTGGAGGCTAAGATAGGGTGATCCCATTGAGTTTGATGCCAGCTGGGGCTACAGAATGAGTTCCAGGTCAGCCTGGGTTGGAGTGAGAACCTATGGGGGGGGCATCCTAAAGGCTTTGAAATTCAAAATATTTTGAATAACAACATTATACCACTCATAAAGTTTCCAATTTTAGGCTAGGGAGATGGCTCAGTGGATTAAAATATTAGCCACTCAAGCCTGGCTATCTAAGTTTGGGCCCCAGACCCCATATTTAAAAAATGCTGAGGGCTGGAGAGATGGCTCTGTGGTTAAGGTGCTTGCCTACAAAGCTTAATGACCTGGGTTTGATTCCCCAGTGCCCACATAAAGCCAGATGCACAAAGTGGCACGTGCATCTGGAATTCATTTGCAGTGGCTGGAGGCCCTGGTCTGCCCAGTCTCTCTGCCTGTCTCTTTCTCCCTTACTCCCTCTCCCTCTCCTTATAAATAAATAAATAAAAATATTTGCCAGGCGTGGTGGCGCATGCCTTTAATCCCAGCACTGGGGAGGCAGAGGTAGGAGGATTGCTGTGAGTTCAAAGCCACCCTGAGACTACATAGTGAATTCCAGGTCAGCCTGGACTAGAGCGAGACCCTACCTCGAAAAACAAACAAACAAATAAATGAAAATATTTTTTTAAAAGCTGAGGCAGGGCTGGAGGGGTGGCTTAGTGGTTAAGGCACTTCCATGCAAAACCTAACAACCCGAACCCGATTCCCTAGTACACACATAAAGCCAGATGCACAAAAGGGGTGCATGCATCTGGAGTTTGGGCCCTGGCATGCCCATTCTATTCTCTCTTGGACTCTTCTCTCTCTGTGTCTGTTTCTCTCTGCTTGCAAATAAATAAATAAATAAAATATTTTTTTTAAAGCTGAGGCACTGGAGATATGACTCAGGGGTTAAGGTACTTGCTTGCAAAGCCTAATGTATTGTGTTCAATTCCCCGTTATCCATGTAAAACCAGATGCACAAAGTGGTCCATGCATCTGGAGTTCATTTGCAGTAACCAGAAGCCCTGGCGTGCCCATTCTCTCTCTTGCTTTCTGTCTCTGCTTATAAATAGATAAATAAAAATATTAAAAAGAAAAAAAGCTGAGGGCTGGAGACATGGCTCAGCAGATAAGGTGCTTGCCTGCAAAGTCTAATGACCGAGGTTCAATTCTCCAGAACCCACATAAAGCCATATGCACAAAGTAGAATGTGCATGTGGAGTTCATTTGCAATGGCTGTCCCTCCTCTCTCTCTCTCTCTCTCTCTCTCTCTCTCTCTCTCTCTCTACCTCTCTTTCTCTCTCTCTTCCTCTCTCTCCCCTAATAAAAAAACAAGATATCTATTTTTTAACAAGATGAAAAGGAAGGGTAGGACTGCTTACAATGTAAACTTCTAGACACAAAACAGCCTTGATGTTCATGATTTTGCAGTGCCTGATAATACCTACACACAAATCTGAGACTAAGTGAGAGGGGGAAGAAATATGGGTGGGGGAGGGAATCATAATGGTTTATGGTCTATAATTATGGAAGCTATCAATAAAAAGTTAAAAATATATTAAAAAAATTTCCGGGCATGGTGGCACACGCCTTTAACCCCAGCACTAGGGAGGCAGAGGTAGGAGGATTGCCGTGAGTTCGAGGCCAGACTGAGACTACATAGTGAATTCCAGGTCAGCCTGGGCTAGAGCAAGACCTTACCTAAGAAAAACCAAAAAATAAAAAATAAAAATAAAAAGGGCTGGAGAGATGGCTTAGCCATTAAGGCGATTGATTGCCTGCCAAGCAGAAGGAACCGAGTTTGATTCCCTAGTACCCAATAAAGCCAGATGCACAGGGTGGTGCATGTGTCTGGAGTTCATTTGTGGTGGCTAGAGACCCTGTTATACCCATTCTCTCTCTGTCTGCCTCTCTCTCAAATAAATAAATAAATAAAATATTAAAAAAATAAAAATAAAAATGAACCAAACCAAATAAACAAGAAGATAAACTGGGGGGGGGGGGGAATGCTGAAAACCGTGATGGGCTTCTGTGTAATCCCAGTATGATGACAGTGAGAAACAGACAGGAAAAATTTCTTAAAAGGTCTCAGTGAACACAGCAAAGAAAAACAATAGCAGAATGAGATCCAGAAAAGCTCTGCTTGGAAGGAGGTGGTAAGGTGAGGACTGACCTAAAAGCCCTCTCTTGAGACAGGGTTTTATTATTTTGGGGGTGGTCAAATGCAAACTACAAACCCAAACTCTTGTGTTCTTTACTTAAGAATTAAGACTGAGAATGATAATTATTAATTTTTTTTTGTTTTTTTTTTTCGAGGTAGGGTCTCGCTGTAGCCCAGGCTGACCTGGAATTTACTATGTAGTCTCAGGCAGGCCTCGAACTCACCATCCTCCTACCTCTGCCTCCCGAGTGCTGGGATTAAAGGCGTGCGCCACCATGCCCGGCTGAGAATGATAATTATTAAATTATTTTATTTATTCAGAAGTCAGAAGGGGAGGGAGAGTCCATGGACCAAGGAAGGAGGAATAGGAGCACCCATATGGTCTAAGGGCTCGTATAAAAATTCACGGCACTAGGGGAAGGGTCATGTAAAGTTCTCTAGGTCCATGAGCCTAGAGAAAACCAAAATGTCCTTTCCCACCTTCCCACCCTAGCAGCAACCTAGCTGCCAGGGACAGAAGAATGCTGAGAGATGAACAGCCCCACCAAAAGCCTTATGGATGCAGCATCTTGAAGGGGCTGGGTAATTCCAAGTCTGTGGCAGCTGCTACAAATAGCAGGGTAAGTGTGTGGAGTAATTCCCCTCTCATGCTGACCTTCACATGTACACAAAATGCATACTCCTCAAGTTTTTTTTTTAAGTTTCAGTTTTCAAGCCAGGCATGATAGCTCATGCCTTTAATCCTAGCACATGAGAGTCTGAGGTAGAAGGATCACCTTTTTTTGTGGCCAGCTGAGTTACACAGACCCTGCCTCAAAAAAAAAAAGTTTCAGGTTACATATTGTAAGGGTTAGGAATACTCAATTTGTGATGCAAAAACAAATCTCCAAAATCTAAAATACTTGCGGTCCTAAACATTTAGATGAGATCGGGCACGTTCAGGGCAGTATGGCCACAGACTAAACACTTAGGATAAGTAATATTAAACCTGCCTTACTAAATGAACAGTTTATCCACCTGAATACATAAACAGTGACTTCTATTCTCAGACAGGGCATTCTGATTGGATCTAATAAAATCCGTTGTAGCTTAGGCTGTCTGAGAGGCTGCCCAGTGACTTAGTGTCATTTGCCGTGCCTTCAAATCTCAAAACCTAGGTGATCAGGAGGTCATCAAGTTCAACTCTTGTTTCAATTAAAAATGGGTTTTACTATGTAAGATTAGCCTAAGAGTTTTCCTTCATCCCTGCCTTCCTGAAAACAGGATGTCATTATCTGGCTATAGCCAAACTGGGACTTACTAAGTATACCAAGCTGGCCTCAGATTTACAGTAATCCTCCCACCTCTCCGTCTAGTGCTGAGATTATAGGTGTGAAACATTGCATCCAGCTTTAGGCTAAGACTTTTGAAGGTGACTATGGTTCAATATGCATGATGAGATTCCTTTAGGAAAGTCAAGAGGTTGAGGATTTAGCTCAGTGGTAGAGTGCTTGCCAGTCAAGTGCATGGCCCTGGGTTCAAGTTTCCAGCACCTGGGGGGAAAAGTTCATGATCATCCTCTGATACACAATGAGTTTGAGGCCAGGCTTGGCTATATTAGACAATTTTGCAAAGAAAATGAAAAGGTGTTTAAGCCGGGCGTGGTGGCTTAAACCATTTTTTTGTCTCTTTGGGCCTTACTCCCCTGAGTTTCATCAACATACTTAGGTGCCAACAGGCACGGGACAAGGTTTTTTTTTTTTTGTTTGTTTGTTTGTTGTTTTGGTTCTTTTGAGGTAGGATCTCACTCTAGCCTAGGCTGACCTGGAATTCTATGTAGTCTCAGGGTGACCTCAAACTCACAGCAATCCTCCCAAGTGCTGGGATTAAAGACCTGCACCACCACAACCGGCCCCAAGGTTTTTCAAAGAGTCAGTTCAGTGCACTGGGCTGTCATCTGACTGTGCTTTTTCTGCAGGGGTATTTTGTTAGTGGAAGGGTCTTCCTTGGAGGTGTCCCATCTTTTCTTGGGGGAGTAGCACAGCCATGAGCCTCCTGCAACCCAGCCTGAACCTTCTGGCCTGAAAGGAAAGAAGGTGGGTGCGAGAAGGAGGAAGGTGGCCCCTCTAGGTGCAAGAGGAAGCAATACATGGAAGAAAAGGGTGAGATATTTTCAACAGTTTTATAACTATTCATTTTATTGAAATATCTTTGCTTTTGTTATCTACATTTTAACTCTACTAGCCTAGTTGTTGTATAGTATGAATGTCTTCACTGTTTTGTATTCAGATTGCACAGGGTGACATTTAATAAGGATTACATAATTATTTCTTTGTATCTTCCACCGGAATAAGCTTGTCTATATGTTTTCCAACTTTGAAACTCCAACAATGACTAGGTCCTGCTACATAATAGGTAATGTTAGTAAATATTGACAGTCAATAATGAGGGCTTGGGAGTTGTCTCAGTGGCAAATTACTTTTTGCACAAGTATGACAACTTGAGTTCAGATCCCCAGACACCTTGTAAAGCATCTGCAATCCCAGTAACAGGACAGTCCCTAGAAGCCCCCAGGCCTGGTAGCCTGGTGAATAGAGTAGCAAACCACAAAGAGACCCTGTCTCAAGCAGGGTGGAAGGCAAGGTCCAACACCCGAGGTTGGCCTCAACCACACTTAAGCTGCGGCATGTGTGGGTACACAGGAACACACAAACACATACAAAATAGAAAAGGCATGTTTTCACTTTCATTTTCTTCATGAAAAATTTGGAATATTAAAGTGGTGGTATGTCTTTTATGGTTATATGGATTTCTCCTTAAATAATTATTCTAAGATGGTGGGGTTACCTTAGGAATGGTGCTTTTGTGTGAAGCTGCTACCTCTGACATGGATATTGGCAAGCGAAAACGTAAGTCATATGTCAAATGTAACAATGTTCCACCTTACAGAAAATAATCATCTCCCTTTTCTCCTTAGTTATAGGATGAACATGTTAGTTTAATCCTTTTCTTTTTCTTGCTTTTTTTTTCAAGGTAGGGTCTCACTGTAGCCCAGACTGACCTGGAATTCACTATGTAGTCTCAGGTTGGCCTTGAACTCACAGTGATCCTCCTACCCCTGCCTCCTGAGTGCTGGGATTAAAGGTATGCACCACCACACCTGACTTTAGAAAGAAATTTTTAAAAATATATTTATTTATTTGTAAGCAGAGAGAGAGAGAGAGAATGGGCTTGCCAGGGTCTACCAGATGCATGCACCACTGTGCCTCTGACTTTATGTGAGTACTAGGGAATCTACCCAGGTCATTAGTCTTTGCAGACAAGCATATTAACTGCTGAGTCATCTCTCCAGCACCCCCAAAACAATTTTATCAATTTTTTTCTTTTGTGTGTATAGTATGTATGATGTGGTGTGTGTGTAGTACGTGTATATGTGGTTGTTTGTGGTATATGCAATTCTGTGTGTTGCTACAGTACACTGTGGAGGCAGGAGGAAAATATCTGGTATCCCCTTTAATCAATCACTCACTTGGATTTTTTTTGAGGTAGTGTCTCGTTCTAGCTCAGGCTGACCTGGAATTCACTATGTAGTCTCAGGGTAGCCTTGAGCTCAAGGCCGTCCTCCTACCTCTGTTTCCCAGGTACACAGATTAGAGGTGTGCACCACCACACCTGGCCATAGTGTGATATTTTTAAATAATTTTATTTTTATGCAATTGAATTGCACAAATATATAAATGGATTCACTCTATTGGAGTAACTTTAAGAGGAAGGCTGGGCATGGTGGTGTACACCTTTATTGCTAGCCCTTGGTAGGCTGACATAGGATCACCTTCAATTTAAGGTTAGCCTGGAGGTACAGAGTGAGTTCCAGTTTAGGCTAGAGTGGAACCCTGCCTCAGAAAGACCCGCCCTCCCCTCAAAATAAGGAAGGCAGGGGGCTGGAGAGATGGTTCAGTGGTTAAAGGTACTTGCTGAAAAATGTGGAAGGCAGACTATGGAATATTAAATGGGGATGAAAATGTAATATTAAAAATTGGGCCAGAGCTGGGTGTGGTAGTGCAATCCTTTAGTACCAGTACTTGGGAGGCAGAGGTATGAGGATCGCTGTGAGTTCAAGGCCAACCTGAGACTACATAGTGAATTCCAGGTCAGCCTGGATTAGAATGGGACCCTACCTTGAAACCCCCCTCACCTCCAAAAAAATTATGTTGGGCTTGGTTGTGCACACCTTTAATCCTAGCACGTTGGAGGTAGAAGTAGGAGGGTCAATGGGAGTTCAAGGCCACCTTGAGACTACTTAGTGAATTCCAGGTCAGTTTGGGCTATAGTGAGACCCTACCTCAAAAAATCACACAGACAAAAATTGGGGGCGCTTGTCTGCAAAGCCTAAGGACCTGGGTTTGATTCCCCAGTACCCACATAATGACAGATGCACAAAGGATTACATGTTTCTGGAGTTCATTTCCAGTGGCATGAGGCCCTGACACACCCATTCTCTATACCTCTCTCTCTCTCTAGAATAAATAAAATATTTTTTAAAAAAGACTTTTAAAAATTGGGTCAGGCTTGGTGGTATGCACCTTTAATTCCAGCACTAAGGTGGTAGAGATGGAAGGATCGTTGTGAGTTCAAGACCAACCTGGGACTACAGAGTGTGGTCCAGGTCAGCCTGGGCTAGAATGACACTCTACCTCAAAAATAAATTAGGGAAAGCCGGGCATGGTGGCACACGCCTTTAATCCCAGCACTCTGGAGGCAGAGGTAGGAGGATTGCCATGAGTTCAAGGCCACCCTGAGACTACAGAGTGAATTCCAGGTCAGCCTGGACTAGAGCAAAACCCTGCCTCGAAAAACCAGAATAAATAAATAAATAATAAATAAATAAGGGAAAAACAGAAATGAAAACTTTTAGAAAGCTACTTCTCTGTGAATGATAGTCCTCGGTTTTTACTCTTTGGAAATGGAGGCAACAATGTATGCCCTGGTTGGTTATTATGTTCAACCTGCTTAATTTACTCCTCTTGTTTTTTAACAGTAATGTGTGTGGCTGGTATTGGACTTGTTGTATTATTCTTCAGTTGGATGTTGTCTATTTTCAGATCTAAATATCATGGATATCCATACAGGTATATTCTTACTTTTGGTTTACATACCTAATTACATAAACTTAAAATGGGTACAGCTGATTTTTTGTTGCTTCTAGCATTTTTTAAATATTTTATTTATTTATTTGCAAGGCAAGAGAGATAGAGACAGAGACAGACAGAGAATGGGTATACCAGGGCCTCTAGCCACTACAAATGGTATCCAGATGCTGGCACCACTTTGTGCATCTGACTTTACGTGGGTACTGGGGACTTGAACCTCAGTTGTTATGCATTGTAGGCAAGCACCCTAACCACTGAGCAATCTCTCCAGCCCCTTTTTTTTTGGGGGGGGGGTCTCTTGTAACTCAGGCTGGCTACTAAAAAAAGAAAGTAAAAAGGAACCAGTTGGAAAGAAGAAGGAGTTCAGTTGGTGTGGAAGAGAAGCAACACAGCATGGTAGAGGGTGAATATGCTCAAAATACTATATATGAAATTATCTTAAAAAATTAAAATTAAAGGGGGGCCAGGGATATAACTCAGTAATAGAGCAGTCGCCTGGCACTCATGAGGCCCTGGGTTTGGCCCTCAGCTTAAAAAGGCACTGCTACTGGAGGGATGACTCAGCGGTAAAAGGCACTTGCTTACAAAGCCTGATAGTCCAGATTCACTTACCCAGTACACACATAAAGCCAGCTGCACAAAGTGGTGCATATTCCTGAGGTTTATTTGCAGGGGCAGGAGGCCCTGGTGTGCCCATTCTCTCCCCTCTCCTTTTCTCTCTTTCTCTCAAATTAAATTAATATTTTTAAAAAGATTGTGAACATTAAAGATAGCATGTCAGCTGATTTTTTCTCAACTGATTTTTTTTTTCATTTTTTTGAGATAGGGTCTCACTCTAGCCCAGGCTGACTTGGAATTCACTATGTAATCTCAGGCTGGCCTTGAACTCATGGTGATCCTCCTGCCTCCTAAGTGCTGGGATTAAAGTTGTGCGCCATTAATTGATAATTTTAAAACATTTTATTTATTTCTTTGCATGCAGACAGAGAGAGAAGAGAGACAGAGAGGATGAGGATGGATGCTCCAGAGCCTCTAGCTGTTGCAGACAAACTCCAGATGCATGCTCCACTTTTGCATCTGGCTTTATTGGGTACTAGGGAATTGAACCCAGGTCGTTAGGCTTTGCAAGCTCTTGGTACTGCAAACTCTTGGGCCCAGGTAATCTGCCCACCTCAGGCTCCTAAGTACCTGGGACTATATAAGTGCATGTCACTATGCCACCATATTAATGTGTGCAATATAGAAAGACACTGTCTTGAAAGAGAGGGCTGGGGAGATGGCTCATCAGTGAAAGGTGTTTGCTTGTGAATCCTGTCAGCCTGGGTTTAGTTCCCCAATACCTATATAACACCAGACGCACAAAGTAACACATGCATCTGGAGTTTGTCTGCAGCATTCAGAGGCCTTGGCACACCCATACTCACTGTCTCTCACAGAAATAAATACAATAAAAATATTCAAAAATGAAAAGGGGAAAGAAGGAAGAGAATTTACTATAGAATACTAATTAGAATGCAGGGATAATTTTGCTATAATTTCTAACAGAATTATTTGATCACCAGGACTGATTCAATTAAAATTTGTGCTTTTATTCAAGAGATATTTAACTTGGGGTTATGTCTATATTATTTTCTCCATATTATTTTCTCTATATTATTTTCTACCTGGTATGTCACCATCTGTGACTTTTTTGTTATTGATACTCAGGTCATTATCCATTATTAAAACCAGGGGGCTGGAGAGATAGCTCAGCAGTCAAGGCACTTGCCTGCACCACCTAACGACCAGAGTTCAGTTCCCCAGTACCCACATAAAGCCAGATGCACAAAGTGGTGTATGCATCCAGAGTCCATTTACAGAGGCTGGAGGCCCTGGGGTGCCCATTCTCTCTGTCTCTCTTCTATCTCTCTCTGCTTGCAAATAAATATGAAAAAAGTAATTTAAAAAACCCAACATATTGCATATTTATTAAAAATAAAGCCGTTAAGAAGGGGTTAAAGTGCTTGCCTGCAAAGTCTAACAACCCAAGTTCGATTCCCCAGTACCTACGTAAAGCCAGATGCACAGTGGTGTATGCATCTGGAGTTCATTTGCAGAGGCTAGATGCCCAAGCTCACCCATTCTCTCTCTCTCTTCTATCTCTGCTTGCAAATAAATAAATAAAAATAATGAAAAGAAATGGCCAGGTGTGGTGGTGCATGTTTTTAATCCCAGCACTCAGGAGGCTGAGGTAGGAGAATTGCCATGAGTTTGAGGCCACCCTGAGACAACATAGTGAATTCCAGATCAGCCTGGGCTACAGCAAGACCCTACCTCAATAAAGCAAAAACAATAAATAAATAAATAGTAAAGTAAAGCCAGGGCTGACGAGATGGCTTAGCAGTTAAGGCGCTTGCCTGTAGTGCCCAAGGACCCAGTTCAATTCCCCAGTACCCTCGTAAAGCCAAATTAACAGGTGGAGCATGCATCTGGAGTTATTTACAGTGGCTAGAAGCCTGGGCATATCTATCCTATCTTTCTATCTTCTTTCCAATCTCTTGGCTTGAAAATAAAAATATTTTTAAAAAAGTAGGTGAGACCCTACCTCAAAAAAACAACAACAAAATGTAAAGCCAATGCTGGGTATGGTGAGCTTTGCTTTGTATTCTCAGCACCCAGGAGGCAGAGGTAGGAGGATTGCTGTGAGTTCCAGGCCAGTCTGGGACTAGAGTGAGTTCCACATCAGCCTGGGCTAGAGTGAGACCCTACCTCGAATAACCAAAAATACAACAAAAAGTAAGCCTACTTTTCTTTTAGAGACTAATACATTGATATGTATTTTTGTTGCAGCTTTCTGATGAGTTAAAAAGGATCACAGAGACATGTACATACTGTGGAAATGGAAACTGAAAAACAGAAAATGTGTGTTTGTAAAGAAGAATGCAACTTGTGTATTTTATATTACCTCTTTTTTTCAAGTAATTTAAATACTTAATCATTTAACCAAAGATGTGTAGTGCCTTAACAAGTAATTTCTTATAAAAATCATAAGTATTTGAAAATTTTTCTCCTTTTAACCTTTCCTTAAGTACTTTATAAAAATTTTAAAACTACTACTTTGATTTACTTAGAGCAAAGCTTGTAACTACTTTAGTTAACATTTGGTCATCTGATTTTATCTTATCCAAAGGTGGGGAATGAAGTTTCTGAGCTTGTATTTCCACCTCCAGGTGTGTCTTAACCTTTTGACATTGTGACAGACATTGTCATCTACAAAGTTCACACTCAAAGAGCTGCACAATCAGTTACAAACAAATCACACAAATCTCATAATGTTTTAAGTAAATTTGGGATTTTTATGTTCAGCCACATTCATAGCTATGCTCCACTGCATGTGGCTGGTGTCCAAGAATATGAACATACCAGGATGCCTTTTACAGATAACTGTATCAGGAAGACGTCCATTGTTTTTCTACCTTTGTATGGATTTGTGTGCTTTACAAATCTTGCCTTCTGGACCAAGAAATCATGTGGCGTATACAGTCTTCTGAAAATAGAATGTTCTTCAGAATACATGTGTATCCTTTAGAAAGACTAGTCCATCTTCCCCCTGTTTCACTTTCCTACTTCTGCTTCTCGATAGCTATACACATGGAGAATTGCCTCTAAATCAGGATCATGATTTCTGCACAAATGTGCTGTTAGTCCTAGATTTGGAAAGATTTCAGATTCATAAAGTAGCCTTTATTAATAGTAAAGCTTATTGCTAAAATTCAGTATAACATAAAAATGGTCTCACATACATGTGAACGTTAGACATTGTCATTTATTTCATTTTTTTATCTAACAGAAAGATAAGCTCATATCTAGGGAAAGAACTCCATTAAAATGGGGAAAGAAAGTCATAAACTAAAATATCTGGAAATGAGATGTTTTGGGGCTGAGGAGTGTAGCTTAGTGGTAGAGCACTCGCTTAACATGAGTATTGCCTTGGGTTCAATCCGCAGTACCAAAGAAACAAAAACAAAATAACAAAAGAAAGGTAATGTTTCTTGAAACCTGGTCTTTTGGGATTTTTTTGCTGGTGGTTTAGGTTTGTTCTTTTCTGTTCGTTTTGCTTTTTTATTTGGAGACATAGTCTCATGTAGCCCAAGCTGGCCATGAACTGAAAAACTAGCCAGTGATAACTTTAAATT
>PVHP010037191.1:0-17474 GCA_004024765.1 Zapus hudsonius
AGCTTCGGCAGGGGCAGGGCTGGGGGCTGCCCTCTCTTCTGCAGCCACATTCTTGCGGGGAGAGGCAACGGTAGGAGGGGTGGGGCTGGGGGATGGAGAAGGACTAGGAACAGAAGCAGAGGGAACCTTTACTTCCACCTTCTCAGAGGGAGGAGCTGTCTTCTGGGGGGTGGGCTTAGCATCTGCCTCCTTGCGGATCACTTGAATGGGGATGTGGCCAGGAGGGAGATCGGGTCCAGCTGGGCCTGCCTTACTTTCTGGTTTGTTTTCTGCTTGGGCAGTAGGTGGAGACTCTCGATGGGTCATGGGCTGCTGAGAAAAAAGGATACAAAGAAATGTTTAATTAACTGGCTGAAATTCACAGTATAATTTATGATTAGTACCAATTAGAAAAAAAATGACTTTTTAAATTATCATTTTTTTGGAAGGGGTTGGAGAGATGGCTCATTGGTTAAGGCACTTGCCTATAAAGCCTAACGATCTGAGTTTGATTCCCAGTACCCATGTAAGGCCAGCTGCACCAAGTGGCACATGCATCTGGATTTTGTGCAATGGCTAGAGGCCCTGGCGTGCCAATTCTCTATTTCTCCTTTGCAAAATAAAATTTAAAATATATGAAATTTGGGGTGTATGTGATCCTGTGTGTGTGTACTACAGCACACATGTGGAGGTCAGAGGTCAACATTAGGGTCAGTCTTCTCCAAGGTGTTGTTTGAGGCAGGGTCTTTGGTTGTTGTTCACCACTACATTCACAAGCTTCTGGGAAATTCTCATCTTCACCTCCCTTTCTGCGTAGGTGCACTGGGCTTATAGAAGCTCGAGACAGCTTCTGGCTTTTATGTGGGGCCTGCAGGTCCATACTCAGACATTCAGAGTTATATGGCAAGCATTTTATCCACTGAGCATCTCCCCAGCCCTGAAAATGATTTGTTTTGATGCAGGTTCTATCACTCAGGTTGATCTTGAACTCCTGGCAATCCTCCTACCTCAGCCTCCCAAATCCTGAGATTATAGGCATAAACCACTATGTCCAGCTTTAAAATGACATTTTTTATTGTTTGTATTTTAGAGCAGGTCTTGTTTAGCCCAGGCTGACCCAGAACTCACTCTATAGCTTGTACTACCACACCCAACTTGAAAATAACCTCCCCCCCCATTTATTTATGAGACAGAGTGACTAGGTATGGGGGCGCCAGGGCCTCCTGATACTACAAACTCCAGATGCATGTGTCACTTAATGAATCTGGCCTGCTGTGTGTACTGGGGAATTGAACCCAGGTTGTCAGGATTTGCAAGCAAGTACCTTTAGCCACTGAGCCATCTCTGCAGCACGAAAATTAAAATTTTTCTTTTTTTCTTTTTTTTGGTTTTTTGAGGTAGGGTCTCACTCTAGCCCAGGCTGACCTGGAATTCACTATGTAGTCTCAAGGTGGCCTTGAACTCATAGTGATCCTCCTACCTCTGCCTCCCGAGTGCTGGGATTAAAGGTATGCGCCACCATGTCCAGCCAAAAATGGAAATTTTTAAAAGCATTTTCAGCCAGGTGTGGTGGTGCACACCTTTAATCCCAGCACTTGGGGAGGCAGAGGCAGAGGCAGAGGCAGGAGGATCACTGTGAGTTTGAGGCCAGCCTGGAGCTATAGAACAAGTGCCAGATCAGCCAGGGCTAGAGTGAGACCCTACCTTGATAAACAAAAAACAAACAAACAAACAAAAAAACAGAACCCTGATATTAATCATGTCTGTGACCAAATATTTGTTAAGCTTCCACTGACCACTCTGAGCTCCTTGTCTGCTCCTCACTGGGTTTCTCTGCGGAGAGTCTATGGCAAGGAAACTCGAGCAATTTTGAAAAATGAAAATAACATGCTGGCTGCTGAGAGCGAGGCTTGCTCGGTAGCTCCTGAGTGATTCCAACTAAGCTGTCTCGGCTCCAACCCGACCCCCCTTCACCACAGCTCAGCTCACGGTGACCTTTTCATCTCCTGTTCCAGAAAGAAATCAGCCTGGAGGTTTCTGCCCAGACAAAGGTATTTTTCTTTTTTAAAATAGTCAAGACACTCAGAATAGTTTACCCTAGAACCGAGCTTCCCCACACCGCAGCTACACCTCTCCATGGCTCTCAGCTGTGCAGTCCTTCCTGGGCGTCACAGCCACAGCCATGGTCTGGAAGTGAGCTGTACAGCAGATCTTGCAGTATCACCAGAGTATCTAGTCTACGGCCACACCACCCTGAATGCACTGCACTCCATCATCTGATGCCCCAGTTTCATCAAGGGGAAATAAATGGTGGCCTATTCCAGTTCTGAAGTTGTCCCAAGTAAAAATATTAATTGTACTTTACTGTTCAGATAAATAAAAGCCTTGAAAGCTTCTAAAAATGGTCTTTTGAACAAACTACAAAAGGGAGACTACCATGATCAAGGTTAATAGAAGTGAAAATAGAATTCAATGCTGTGTCACTGACTACGGGAAACACAGGCAAGACAGAGAATAAGGTCTCTACAAATGAACATTTGATGCTGGGCGGTACAGCTGCAGCCTCCTTTTCCACCACATCCTCTCTGCCAAGTGTCAGGTCGCCCCTCACCAACCTACCACATATCCCTCTTTGGGTTTTCAAAGTAATGGAAGGCTATGTGTGGAGGAAAAGGGGCCCCTTTGCCTGTGCTCTCCAGAAATGTCAAGGTCATAAAAGCACGGAATGCTGGTAACAGTTCCAGAGACTAAAGAGAAGTGACATCTGAAAGCACTGCTCCTGCCCCTGGATTGGGGAAACTACAGTGAGGGAGACTTGAAAGTGAAGAACATTTGGATAATGTTATACAAATACTGAATTTCCTGAATTTGGTGGTTCCAAGGGGTTGTCTCTTTCTTAGGAGAATATTTGCTTGAGTATTTAGGGGTAAAAGAACATGGTATTTGCAACAACCTCTCACACAGTTAAAATAGGCAGATGACAAAGAAATGACAGCAAATGGTAATAGTGAAGTTGGGTAAAGGGCAGGGAACTTCCTTGAATAAGTCTTACAACTCTTCTGGAAAGGTTGAAATTATTTACAAAAAAAAAAAAAACCCTATGGCTATCTTAAAAGGATAACATTATCTCTACTTTAGGTCTTAGATAATGTACTGTTTGTAGGAAAAGGATACCCCAAATAAGCTCAAAGGAAGTTTTTCTTTTAAAACCCGGGACAGAACAACTCAGCAGCTCAGGTTAGAGCAGAGGAGCCAGGGCTACTCCATTCTGCAACTAGGCTGCAAGCTGGCTGCTCAGGGCCAACGACCTCCTCAGAAAGCAGCAGCCTAACTGCAGGATGAGCAGGCCTGTGCCGTGACTGTCACTGCCAGCTGATGAGTCAGCCTGGGATCCTAGCCTCCTACTGCAAAGGGAGGAGAGTTGTCGGACACCGCCCCTCGTCATCAGGTTCACAGTTGGAGAGATAAGAGGAACGCTGGAAATACACGTCATAGACACATGCTGATTCGTGTGACTCTGCAAGGCTCTATGAGAAAGAGGAACTGGCTCCAGGGAGGAGACAGCCCAGACTGGCCCCTCGGAGGGTGAGATGTGGGGCTCCACTGGGGTTTTGGGGATCGAGTCCAGCCTGGCAAAGGCCTGGGAGTGAGAGTGGCTCACAGTGTTATGAATGGGGCCCAGGCTGTGGCTGGGATGTAGGAGCATGGAGGGGACAGGAAGGGTATGGTGGGCACTAAGCAACTCAGCCCCAGGTGTTGAGTGTCAGTACCAAGTTCTGCCAAACCCTCTGCTCTGCCCCTAGGGCAGCTATAATGAAGAGCAAGCACTGAGCAAAAGCCGGGGAGGCACCGAGGGTTGGCAGTCGTGTCCTGCAATTTTCAGGATTGCGGTTTGGTCTAGTTGCACCAACACCGACTCTGCAGGACTGTTGGGGAGCCCAGAGCACCTGCAGACACCACTGCAGCTGCATGCACATCTGTTGCTAAGTGACTTCTCATACCTGAGGCCTGTCAACCACGGTGTGCACGCGGACAGGTGACGGTGAGTGCACAGGTGTGCTGCTTCTGGCTGGAGAGCCTTCCCGGCTGGATGCACCCCGTACTGGTGACCTGAATGGGGATGCTGCCCGCAAGGGCCGAGGTTCCCAGTCATCCCCCTGGATCTTGTGGTACACAGGCTGGTGGGTCTGGTATTCACCCTGCTGAGCTGGGTAGTGGGTCTTCTGGGCTTGGTGGAAGGAGGGCTGGGCAGCCGGCCTGGTCACGTTCTGCTCGTGTATCACAGGGATGGGGATGTAGCCCCGGGGCAGCTGGTGACTGCCCAGGCTGCTCCTGCCAGAGGAGGGCAGGCTGGCAGAGGATGAGGAGGATGAGCAGTCAGAGGCAGCTGGAGACTGGGACCGCTGCAAGAGACAGGAACAGAGCACCATGAATGACTCCAGACTTCCACTGGCCAGGGTGACCATCTCCCAAAGCCTTCTACCTAGAAACCTTCCCGCTTTCAAATAAGGGCCGCAAGTGCACCTCTGTGAGAGAGCATGTGCTTAGTATGTGAAGCCCTGGGTTCAGCCTCCAGCACAGCCCTCCCCACAGTACAGCACTAAGACTTAGAGCTGGGATGTAGCTCACTGGTGCAATGCTTGCCTCCCATGAGAGCTCTGGGTTCAAATTCTTGGTAATACAACAGTCTTCTGAGCCTCAACTAAAGAATGCCCCATCATAGGTCTAATTTGAAGATTAAATAAAATCGTTTGTGCACATGCCTCAGCAAGCAGCAGTGTGAGCAGAAAGGGCGTGGTCCTCTGTTTACGCAGGCTTCCCACCTCTTCTTAACCCTGTTCTGCTTCTCTATGGAGAGCCTGTGTCCTGGTCCAGGTCAGGTCTCTTTCTCTTTTTTTAAAAAACATTTTATTTATTCATTTTCAAGCAAGAGAGGAGAGAGACAGAGAGAGAGAGACAGAGAGACAGAGACAGAGACAGACAGACAGAGAGCGCACCAGGCCCACCACCTTGTGGGTCTGGCATATGTGGGTACTGGGGAATTGAACCAGGACCTTAGGCACTAGAGGCGAGTGCCTTAACTGCTGAGCCATCTCTCCAGCCCAGGTCTCTTTCTCTTTTAGGTTATGTTCTACTCACCCAGAAAATGAAAAGGGGGCTGGGGAGGTGGCTCAGTGGCTCAAGGTGCTTGTTAAAAGCCTAAGCCTGCCGGGTGTGGTGGCGCACGCCTTTAATCCCAGCACTCGGGAGGCTGAGGTACATGAGTTCAAGACCACCCTGAGACTACATAGTGAATTCCAGGTCAGCCTGGGCTAGAGCGAGACCCTACCTCAAAAAACCAAAAAATAAAAATAATAATAAAAAATAAAATAATAAAATAAAAGCCTAAGCCTAGTAGCCAGGCGTGGTGGTGCACGCCTTTAATCCCAGCACTCGAGAGGCAGAGGTAGGAGGATCACCATGAGTTTGAGGCCATCCTGAGACTACATAGTAAATTCCAGGTCAGCCTTGGCTAGAAAGAGACCCTACCTCAAAAAAACAAGAAGGTGAGGAGGAATGTGATGGTGTGATTCAGATGTCCCCCATAAACTCATGTGTTCTGAATGCTTGCTCCCTAGCTGATGGCAATTTGGGAATTGGAGCCTCCTGGAGGCAGTGTATTGTTGGGAGTGGGCTCATGGGGGTAATAGCCAGCTTCCCCTTGCCAGTGTTTGGCACAATCTCCTCCTGCTGTTGTCCACCTCCTGCTGGCCAGGAGGTAACGTCCATCCTGCTCATGCCATTGTTCTCCCCGCCATCATGGACTTTCCCCTCTAGTCTATAAGGCAAAATAAACCCTTTCCTCCACAAGCTGCTTTTGGTCCAGTTCCTTGTACCAGCAACAAGAAAGCTGACTGCAGCATTTCCCCAGGTGGTGCCTTGTTAGAAAAATTTGCCAAGATTTTTCTGATGTGGCACTTTGATTTTTACACAAAACCATTACAAACATAAGAACCACATCTCCAAGGAAGGAAAGAGGACTTCTGGTATCCCACATTTTTACCCCCTAACAGATGGTGAAATTGAACAGATGCAGAACTGAGCCGAGAGGCAATCAGGACTCTGATGCAGACAGGGAATGAGGATTTGTGCTCAGGCAATACCAGTGGATGAAGGAGACGATCAACAGGCAGGGTAATGAGCAGGACTTACTGCTCAGGCATCCTACCAGGTCCACTGGCTGCAAATCTCAGCTCAGAACAAGATGAAATATCAATATTTGTTTAGGCAACGGTCTCATATCGCCCAGGCTGACCTTGAACTTCTAATCTTCCTGAACCCACCCTCCTGAGTGTAAAATTATAGAAGTGCTCTACCACACCCATTTTTCTATGGGGTGCTGGGGATTACACCCAGGGCCTAATGCATGCTAGGTAAGCATTTATTAACTAAGCTACATTCTCAGACCCTGCAGAATATTCTTTAGCTATTATGAACCCTGCAGCACTGAACCTTGGGGCTCAAACCCAATGCTAAAGTTGCTGCCCCCATTACCTAGGCTAGGTTTTCTTTTCAACTGCCGACACTCTTGAGGGCAGAGAAGCATCCTGTTTTCATTATCAGCATATCAACAAATGGCTGAACAAAATCACCCAGCTCTATCTGAAACAGAGAGCCCCGTGTGAATAAGGAATGCTGGAGTTAGGAGCCAGGAGGCCGCTCCACCTTAATGCATCTGAACCATACTGGTCCCAATTCTTTTACTAAGACAATAAGCTGTGTCTGCCTGGCCACCTGAATATCACACCTTTGAGACAAGGGAACAATGTATGGCTGCCAAACTGATGAAGATCTTTGATGCCAGAACCCTGTGTGTTACCAGGTACCTGGCCCAAGGTGAGCAAGGCCTCTCCTTACCTCAGGTCCATGGGGGGCCTGGGGCTGAGCTGCTGGCCCCTGTCCACTCTGTTTTTCTGGCTGACTGGCTTCTGCCATACCACGCAGGGGTGACTGGGACCTCTGAGGAGCCGCCGCTGCCGCCTCGGTCCGGAATCGCTGCACTCCAGGCTGGGGATAGGCATGGAAAGGGTGCGGCTGCCGGTTTTCAGCACCTTCGTGGAGGACAGGAATGGGAATGTAGCCTGGTCGAAGATGGGGGTACACAGGGTGACCTTCTCTAGAGGGCAGCAGCCTGGAGCCCTCCCGGGAAGGGCCATTGGCAGAGGATGGAGTTTCCTAAAATAAAACGAGGAGAAATAGGCTGGTTAGAGATGGAAGACACCCTCCTTGGCTTAGCCAGGCTGGCTGGGCACTCCCCGAGAGTGCTCCCCACATCCCCACACCCCTAGAGTGCTCCCCACGCCCCAGAGGCTGCTGGTGGCTGCCAGTTTAAGACATCAGAAGAGAGCAGAGAGCCCAGTCTCCCACATGGGTAAAACAGGTCCTTTTGGGGTGACAATGGTGCAGCAGTGTAGGAGAGCAGCCAACTGTCCCCCAATCCTCAGAGACCTAGACCAGAAGGTGATCTCCCAGGAACAGGACTGAATTCCAATTACTAAATTACAGCACGCGTCTCTGCTTTTCCAGACAGGCCCTGACATTTCCCAACCAAACAGCTTGTACTGGACACAACAATTTGAAAATCTTTACAGCGAGGTATGTGTGTGCATTTCAGGAGCTGCCTCCTTGGGAATATTTTTAGAACATACTGCAAGCGAGCAAGGGTGATACACAGGAATGCAAAAGTGGTGCAGGAAAGGAGCAGGGATTAATCGTGCCAATACAAGAGTCCCTCCTGGCCCACCTGTTCACTTTCTTGTAAAATCCAGTTTTAGACAAAACTGCTCAGCAAGGTCAGCCAGAACCCCCTCCTTTCCTATCTGACCACCCTGGACATCTGATCAGGTTCCTATCTCCACACCTCCCACCCCAAGTCCAGTGCTCCCTGGACGATGGTCAACCTGGCTGTCCTCAGTCAGAATCCTGTTAGGTCGGTTTAGCCGGAATCCCCTAACATGAGTGCCTTTCTCCCTGGAGTAACTCCACCCACTGCCTTGTCCTTGCTGAGTTGGGAATTGAGCCCTGGTCCCCATAATTATTGTAGTGGTCCCAATTAAAGTCTCCCTTACCATTCTTTAACAAGCATCACAGAACAATTTACTCTTTAATACAACAAAGCCTGGACAAGGAGAACTGAGGGTTCATCTCATGTCCTCTCATGAAGTTGTCCTGGCTATTTTGGGACCCTTCAGAAGGCCAAGTTCCAGATGTACCACAGGGGAAGATCTTATTTCATACAACAAAGCCAGCCAGCCACTCACTGGGCACCAACTAGAGGCTGTGCAACTGGGCCCATGTCGTCCCCTGAGCAGAATTTGTGTATACCTGGCAGGTCAGTACTTTAAAAATTAGAGCTTTCCTTAGCAAGAAATCTCCCTGGAGAATCTAGGACCAGTATTTCTACTGCTGAAAAACTGGTCAAAAGTTAAGGGCAGATACTGAGGGGTGATTTGCATTTTAAGTGAAGAGACCATTTATTCTGCCTTATTTATGTACAGGCCTGGGCACCAGGTGCCTGGCCCTGGAATTTGATCCTTTCAGACCCTCCACTGCCTCTCTCCTACTGAAACTTTGTCCCTGGGAGAGCCTCCAAAACACAGGAAAGGCAAGGGTGTCACAGTGTCCTTGGGGACAGGGACAGACAGGCACTTGGCACTCTCAGATTAGAATACCCACGTGCTCAGGGCAGTGGCATTATTTTAGCCTGCTTAACTCTCAGGTCACTCAAGAGCAGGGAGTGGATCCAAGCCTCACATTCAGAACCCCATTCTGGCCACAAGACATGCACCACAGGGGAGCCAGCAAGAGGCAACAAGGGCACCCTCTGCTCTGGCACACCTTTTGGGCACTGTGTCCATGAAGTGAGGCAGGCATCCTTCCTTCCAGCAAACTAGGGGCCTGAGTAAATCCTGGGATAGGGCTTTGGGACTTTGTTTCTTCCAAGCATGGACAGAGCTTCAGACACGGCACACTCCTCAGAGCCAGGAAGTTAAGTAAGCTTAGGCTAGCCTTATCCACAACTTATGGTCAACATTATGCCACCACACAGTACCACACAGATGGGCCTCAGGGACCATCAAACCAGCAAGATGAGACTTGAGCAAATAAGGACAGGTTAAAGGTCTTGGGGTGTAGTTCCGTTGGTAGCTTACTTTCCTAGCGGGCTCAAAAGTCCTGGGCTTGATCCCCAGTACCATATGTGACTGAGCCCAGTGGTGCATGCCGGTAAGCCCAGCATTCAGGAAGTGGAAACAAGAGGATCAGAACAAGTTCAAGGTCATTCTCAGCTATATATCAAATTCAAGGCAATCCTAGGCTATATGAGATCTTGTTTCAAAAAACAGACAGGTAAGGATACATAAAACAGGAAACATGTTTACTTAGAAGGCAGAGAATGCTGGGGCATGAGGGAAATGGGGGGGGGGGCCTCTTCCTGGATGGAAGCTAGCCTAGCTAGGAACTGTGACCTTAGGTAATTCTCTTACCTCTATAAGCCTTCATTCTCTTCTCTAGAAAAATGCAGCAGGCAATAACCACCTTGCAGAGGACCTTACCACTAGCCCAGACTGGCCTCACACTCATGATCCTCCTTCCTCATTCACCACAGTGCTAGGATTACAGGAGTGTGGACCAGGCCAGGCTTCATAAACCACACTGAGATGAATGCCCAGAAGATCCACAATAAATGAGTTTGCACCAGGTAGCATAAATGGGCATATATCCAAGTAAAATCTATGAAACTCTTCACTTCTGGACCCCCGCAACATCACATCCACCCTACCAACCCATGCCTCTCACAGCCAGGCCAGACCCTCCCAGGGCCTTGAGTCTTGGCAGCTTCTCCTGGGGGCAGCCCTATATCCAAAGATGCTGCCACTGGGGTCCTGATAGCAAAAGCTGATTTGAGGAGTTGCAGGGACAGGTCTGTTCTCATCACAACCCAGCAAAAAAAAAAAAAAAAAGATATTCTATTTCTTAATTAAGAAAAAAGAAATTTTATGTCTTAAGAAAAAAAGATATTTTAAAAGAAAAAAATACATCTGGGCGTGGTGACATATACCTTTAATCCCAGCACTTGGGAGGCAGACATGAGGATCACCTGTGAGTTCAAGGTCGGCCTGAGATTGATTACATAATGAATTCCAGTCAGCCTGGACTAGAGGGAGACCCTACCTCAAAAAAAAAAATTAAGAAAAAATATAAAAGAAAAAACTTATAATTGCTCTAGGATGTGATTTAAACATGTCTTCAGTTCATTCAGTAGTAATCAAGATTGAGCACAGATCCAGAGACAGCCTCCTGATCACAGCAGCATCTTTCAGGGAAGACTCGCCTCCTACCCCATCCTGTCAGCCATGGGCTGGTGAATCTGCCTTGTCTGGGTTGGTATGAGGTGCCTGTGACACCATGTGACAGGGACTGGGATACAAGCAATGCCAATCCTCGCCTCCTTCGTGACCTCCCTGCAGCTCAGTTCATTATCCTACCTTCAGCTAAAGACATCAGGAAAGTATACAAAACCCAATTAGGAAACCAGAGCCCCAGGGCCTGGGTCTCACTGCTTATCTCACTACATTAATTTATAAAATGAATTAGTTAATTTGTTCCTGTTTTGCATATTGCACTGAAATCCTCTGAGGCTGTCTCAGGGCACCAAACAATTCCATGCAATAGGAGAAAAATCAGGAAAAGGGCTGGAGAGATGGCTCAGCGGTTAAGGCACTTGCCTCTAGTGCCTAAGTCCCTTGGTTCAATTCCCCAGGACCCACATAAGCCAGACCCACAAGGCGGTGGCTCTGATGTATGTGTTCTCTCTCTTTCTCTCTCTCATCTCTCTGCTTGAAATGAATATTTTTTTTTAAAAAATCAGGAAAAAATAATCTCAAATGAACCAAAATGTGCTCTATCAAGCACAAGGCATTGTTACTCAAGAAAGCCGGGACAGTTCCCTGCCTGTCATCCACGGATAGCAATGCTAAGCTCTTCACTGAGTTTGTACCAGTTACGTGAGCACCAGAGGCAACTATGAAAGATTGCATTTGGCTCTGCTTCCTCTGCCCATATGCTTTGTGACCAGAATGAGCCCCTCCCTGGACCTTGCTTTTCTTTTCTTTTTTTTTTTTAATATTTTATTTATTCATTTTCAAGCAGAGAGAGAGAGAGAGAGAGAGAGAGAGAGAGAGAGAGAGAGAGAGAGAGAACCAAGGCCACCACCTTGTGGGTCTGGCTTATGTGGGTCCTGGGGAATTGAACCCGGGGCCTTAGGCACTGGAGGTAAGTGCCTTAACCGTTGAGCCATCTTTCCAGCCCTGGACCTTGCTCTTCTTAGCTATAAAATGCAGGGAAAAAAAAAATGCAGGGCAGGCCCAGCAGTGTCTACAAAGCAATGGCTCTCAAACTGTAGGGGACAATGGAGCACCCAGGAAATTAAATATAAATGAATGAACGAACAAGGAAACTCAGGTCCAGCCCAAGCAAGTCTGACTGATCAACAACCTGGAGCAACTGCATGGAGAAATGGAGCTCTAAGATTCTCCTCAGAAACTACTCTAAGTCAAGACAGCCCAACATGACCCCCACGCTGACGTCCTCCTACCTCGGAAGCAGGGGGAGAAGACCAGCTCTTGAGGGTATACGCCTCCCCCTGGGCACATTCCAGGACAGCATGGAGAAGGGTTGACCTTGACCCAGCCAGAGCTAGTCCCCTCTACTCTGAACCCTAGAAAAGGCCTTCAACCTTGCTCGTGCAACAGTGCTCTCCCATCACTGTTGGAACCAAAGGTAACAGTACCAATGGTAACCTTCAGCTCTCCCAACTTGATGGCCCTGGAGTCTTAAATAGGACACGGATTCTCTTAACTGGGTTTTGAGGCCAGAAGAGCCTTTGCCCAGGTGTGGTGTTGAGCTTTAATGACAACACCTCAATCACTTCTGAAGAAGGCAGAGAGTGATCGGGGAACTCCCCATGGAGTTAGGAACTGGGCAGAAAGTAAGCGGCTTGGCTGGACTCTATGAGGCGAGGGACACACACAGAGCTTTCACCCCAATAGGCCCTGTGAATGAATTAACCCAAACCACAAGGTGACACTGGCTCTTTCCTTCTTTCTGCACTGTTTGGGATGCTAACAGACTCTGGGCAAATTCTGAATAAGCTAGGCCATGCTCCATCAAGTCCATTTACAGCATGGTGTAGGTAAGGTTGTCTGAGACTCCTAGGTAGACAGGAGGCCTGTGAAATTTGCTCTGATGTGTCTGTTATTCAAATATAAACATTTTTCCTGGGATCAATATAAATGGATAACACTATGTAGTTTCTACTGAAGAAAATTTTGAGAAAATTAAAACACAGTTGCTTCTATTTTCAGCTATGCCCAAATAAATAGGAATGAACCATCTTATGTCCTGGTCCCAAGCTGCTACCCTGGACTCCAATCCCTCCTCAGACAGAAAAAATAAATGCTACTCTGACTCAGTTTCCCCAACAGTAAAAACTCTCATATCCTCCGGGGAGTTAGAACCCACATAGGCCAGATGCACAAGGTGGCATCTGTGTTTGGATTTTCTCTCTCTCTCTCTCTCTCTGCTTGCAAATAAATAAATAAAAATAATATCTTCCTGGACTTAAAAAAATGGTGTTTACCGCCACATCCAGTTTAAAAAAAAAGATCTGAGTGAAGTCAAGTGTGAGAAAGTGAGTGAGTCCCTGCACTACAGTCATGTCCTTCCATCCAGTTACTGATGACTCTGGCTTTCTCCAAGAAGAGCTGGTTGGGCCTACCGTTCCCCAGTTCCGTTCCTAAGTAGTTCTCACCAAGTTGATAGTCAGAGTCTTCAGAGACTAGTTAGCAAGGATGTTGCCGTCTCTGCTGATAACTAACCTGGAAGAAAACCCAGTCCACTGAGGACCGAGGCTCCCAACTCCTCTCCTTAAGAGTCCGGCAGCTGCTCTGGGGACAGGGTCAGCACACAGACAAACTCACCACTGGGAAACAGCACTTGACTACACAGAGGGAGGCTCTCTCATACATCCAAAGACTTGAGGGAGGGAAGCTAAGCCAGGCCAGGGCACGTCACATCTGCTTGGGAGCAAAGCATCCACTGATATCAGCATTCTCACTGCCTCCCTCACCAAGCCCACACATGGACCTCAGGCCAGGCATGCCGGGAATCTCCCCCACCACCCAGAGAACACTGGGGGCTCAGGGTCAGCCTTCAGCCTCCCCACTGTTCTTACCCCACAGAGCCCATCTCCAGAATTCCACTTAGCAAAAATGGGCCTAAAACAACGCCCCTGGTCACATGGGAAGCCAGTGCGCAGCCAGGCTGAGAAGCCCAATTGGCTGGGAAAACCAAACACCCAGTTCCTCTTCAGGGGAAAAGGAAAAGCAGCCACCTGCCTTAACCATTCCAAAGGGAGGACTTGCCGATGGAAAAGTACCTGAATCTCCATTCCAGAAAGCAAATGCTGTCTGAATTTAAAGGGACCTGGAATGACCCCCCACACAAACCTGGTACATTTCCACAGCCACTTCACCTGCTGGACGCGTGGGCAGCAGGGTCAGTAGACATGTGTTTGCTCAGAAAACAACTGACCAAAAAGAGAAAAAACAAACAAACAAAAAAAACAACAAAAAATAATCCACACCACTTTAACAGCAGCTAGGAGAGAAACCCCTCTCTGACTGGTGGTGAAACCTTTGGGGGGGGGAGTCTTCCTGGGGACACTTTTTCTTGTAGCATTCTTCCTACAATAACTGCCACCTCACACCATTGTGGTAGCAATTAAAAAGTCCCTTTTCTGAACTGGGTGTGGTGGCTCATGCCTGTAACCCCAGCACCGGGGAGGCCAAGTGGAAAGGACTGCCAAGAGTTCAAAGACCTACTTGGGTTACAGATTGAGACTTGTCTCACTTAAAAGAAGAAGAAAAGGAAAAGGCTGGAGAGATGGCTCAGCAGTTAAGGTGCTTGGCTGCAAAGCATAAGGACTGGAGTTTGAGTCCCAAATACCCACAAAAAGCCAGTGGCTCATGTGTCTTGAGTTCCTTTGCAGTGGCTAGAGGCCCTGGTATGTACCCATTCTCTCTCTCTCTCTCTCTCTCTCAAATAAATAAAAGTCCCTATTTTTGTTCCTTCCCTCTTTAGTAATGCTTACACCCCTAAGGTGGTTTGACTTTCCCTGCCACAGACCAGGCACCTGCCTCACACTGTCCTCCGGGTTGCACAGGGAGAGGGTTCCACACAGAACAATGTAGGCCCCCATCTCCCTGCTGGTCTCTAAGTCTTGGATAAGTCAACATCAAGAGCAGAGGAACCTGGTGGAGGGTCCATAGGCCCAAAAAGCTTCATTTGGCCTCCCACTGTGTCCACAGCCCTCACAGGGCACAGGAAGCTGAGGGGAGGGTTAAGGGCCATATGAACACTGGTCAAGAGAGACTCAGCTAAACTGGGGACAATCTTTTGAGAAACAAGGCTTATAACTGGAGTATAGCCAAGTAGACTGTATGGACAGCCATGCCTACATGCAAAGACCCTACCACCTAACAATTAATGTCTCTAGGGACTGCACACAGGCTTCAGTTCAAGCTCCAAAGGACATTCCATGTGACATTTCCTTTGATTTTCCCAACCCTGTTAGACGGTTGAAAGATAACGATTGTGCCCATTTTACAGAAAGTCTGAGGCTTGGGGAGGATGAACAATTTACTTAAGACCTCCAGAATCCAGAGTTGTCTAATGGGAAGACAGGTCACATGGCACCTCTTTCCTTTTGGGACTTTGTGTCAAGATAACACTCGTGATCCCCAAACCCTTTATCTTCCTGGGGTAAAATAGCAGGAGGGAGAGCATCTCACTCACTCACTCCTGGACTGAGGCTCAGATCTGGAACATTCAGTTTATGTGTGCCCTGGGTCAGGGAGCCACTGCTCTGTGCTGAGTCATCGGCCAAGGCAGGGAGGGCAAGCGAGAGTGAGGACGGTTGGCTCAATTCTGAGTCTGTGTGGCCCCAAGGCTGCACTGGTGCCCAGCAGCAGGGAGCACAGCTCAGTCTGAGGGCTGTGCTCAGATGTAGGAGGCCTGCAGAGCTGACCCCAGGGTCCAGCCAGCCACTGCTGCCTCTGTTTACTTGGCTGCCTTCCTACTCCCCCACTTGGGTTTGCAAAACTACCTGGTGCTCATTTATTCATTTGGTATCCAAGACATGTTCTAAATAACTCAGAAAAGAACCCATGTACTATGTTGGTGAGCCCAGAGATGGTCTCTGGAAACAGGAAACGTCTGCTTTCCAACATGGCATAGCTCTGTGCTTGGCAGTGGAGGGGTTGAACTGGCTACTGGAGCAGCATCTGCGATTCTGGACAGTTCTGAATTGACAGTAAAGAAGCTTTGTATGTAGGGTGTGTGATCCTTCTGCTGGCCACAAGAAGAAAATAATCAGAGAGAGAGACTCCTTGCCAGGGCCACGGGGCCCTCCCCACAGACCAGCGGTGTCACTGATGGGAACTAAACAGCTTCTCCAGACCTGTGAGGACATCCTCAGTCCAGAAAAGGCCATTCGGAAAGAGGATAAAGGAACGGGCCTCTGGGGGACATTTGGGCTCCGAGGATCTGGCAGAAGGTTGTTTACACTTCATTGAGGCAGCTTATCTTTAACCCGCCTGGACACTCATGCACTCTGTCCTCAGAGTAGACCTTGCCAGGCAGGGAGAGGTGGAGAAGAAACAGATTCTGTCTGAAACTCTCTCTCAACAGGGTTGTGAGCCCAAGGCAAAGCAGGAGGGCCCATCTCTCAGGAAAGAGTCCAATTCCAGTAGCGTGGAGTTCAGAGCGGGGATGGCCTGCTTCTGGCTGAAGGAAGGCAGGCCAAGTAAGTGTGCCTGCCCTTCCATAGGACGGATGCCACACCAGACTCTATGGCGCAACAGGCCAGGTATAGAGCTCAAAAGAGCTGTCAGAGCATTTGAAGAGGTTTGTGAAAGCACACGTCTAGCACAGATTGATCGATAAATAAACACACTACATTTATTCAATCCTAAAGACTTTCTGATAAGCCTTTGCAAACTGCCTGGCTTCCCAAAAAACTACCAAGGTCCTAACCATACCTTTATAGAAATGTATAAAAACTTAGTAATACCACATCTCACTCAAATATCACAAGTGCCAGAAGAGAGACACAGAATGACATCTACAGAATGACTCTGCATCTGCAGGGGGGGGGGGAAGGGTCAGATAAGTCCAACTGTGAGCCTAAGCTGAGGAAGAAGCAGATCTGTGGTGTTGGGGGTCTCATAACAAGCTAGAGCAGGAGGAGGGGGCTGGAGAATAATAAGATGGCCAAGTGTGATGGAGGATTCCCAGAGGTTCCTAAGAAACAGGACCTCTGTCTTTTCTACTTAAGGTCTCTTAAATACATAAGACTAAATGAAAATTTACAAGGAAAAAACAGAATAGGATTATGTCCAGTTTCCTACTAGGACTGGTAAATATCAAAATATCATTCTTGGATGTCAATAAACAGTAATAAACATCTACAGTGGTTTATAAAAGGCAATCATGTGTCATTCCAGAGACAAGGACAGAACTCAACAAGCCTCACGGGTGGTATGAAGCTTTCTGACTCACCACCAGTCCCGATAACATCCAACATTTATTTAAGTGTCTCAGCTCTGGCTAAAGTCAAACGCCATGGCAGTTCCTGTGGATGGACGCTACCCTCATAAAAGGGCAAATCTACTTTACAAACGGGACAAATTATGTTCTCAAAGGTGCAGTTGGTTCTTGTACAAGCCAAACACAGGCTGTTCTTTAGAAGGAAAAAGGCAGGTCTGGGATGAGCAGCTTCCCAAGGCATGTGGCCATTCTTTCCCCCACCCACCACACGAGTCACTGTTCAGCCAGTTGCAAAGGCATCTGCTCAGCCATGACTGCAACCCACAGGCAGTGTGGTTGAGAACAGCCACTCATATCTCACTGCTCACTTCGAATTCTAAGAGGCACCCAGGCTAGCAATCGATCTGGAAAGAGCAAAATGACCTCATCTTGAAAGTCCAGGAGGCTCTGCTGAGCCTGAAGCAGTCAGTATAAATGGGCCTCTCCACTTCAATCATAACTCAAAAACATTTCCAATTTTCTCTGAAAAGACATTATCAGCTCTCACAGCACCAAGGACAATCTGTCAAATTATGATAGTGAGATGCTGCTGAGGACTAGACAGGAAGGAGGCAGGTCTGGCTGCCTTCTTCCTGTGGGTGGAGAAGGTCTCCTCACTCTGGCACTGGCACCTGCCAGACTCAGCATGGGGCTTTCTCAGCCCTCTTCCCCCACACCACCTCCAGCACTGCACTGGGACAGGTTCCCCAAGAAGGAAAGTGGAAGATAGGCAGAGCTCAGCAGGCCAGACATGAGCAGGCACAGCTTGAGGGATTCCAGGGTGCACAAGGCACCACAGCTCCCCTATG
>PVHP010037192.1:0-17509 GCA_004024765.1 Zapus hudsonius
GTTGTTGGGGCAGGCTTTTGGGGGTTATAAGCCAGCTTCCCCTTGCTAGTATTTGGCACACCTTCCTGCCTCTGTTTGCAGTGCTGTGGCAGAGGTGATGTCCAGCCCTCTGCTCATGCCATCGTTTCCCCTGCCTGGATGGAGTCTCCCCTCGAGTCCGTAAGCCAAATAAACCCATTCTTCTACAAGCCACTTTTTTTTGGGTTCTTTCTGGGCAGCAACTAGAAAGCTGACTGCAACAGAAGGGTCTCACTCGAGCCCAGGCTGACCTGGAATTCATTATGTAGTCTCAGGCTGGCCTCAAACTCATGGCAATCCTCCTATCTCTGCCTCCTAAGTGCTGGAATTAAGGTTGTGTGCCACCATGCCCAGCTTGACTATTTTATTGTTTATATTTTTATTTATTTATTTGCAAGTAGAGAGAGACAGAGAGACAGAAAGAGAATGGGCACATCAGGGCCTCCAGCCACTACAGACGAACTCCAGATGCATGGGCCACTTCATGCATCTTGCTTTACATGGGCACTGGGGAATGGAACTTGGGTTGCTAGGTTTTGCAGGCAAGTGCTCTAACCACTGAGAAATCTCTTCAGCCTATCACTTTTGTTTTTAATCACAGTAGCACACACTCAATGATTTGAAGGAGTATATAGAAAAGCTTATGTGATGCATGCATCTAGAGTTTGTTTGCAGAGGCAAAGAGTCCCTGGTGCATTCATTCACTGTCTCATGCTCTCCTCTCTCTGTCAAATAGGTTTTGTTTTTTTTTTTTTTATTAAAAAGGGGATTTATAGTTGTGCATGGTGGCACACGCCTTTAATCCCAGTACTTGGGAGGCAGAGGTAGGAGGATTGCCGTGAGTTCAAGGCCACTCTGAGACTACATAGTGAATTCCAGGTCAGCCTGGACTAGGGCGAGACCCTACCTTGAAAAACCAAAAAAAAATCAATAAAAATAAATAAAAAGGGGATTTATTAAATTAGGTTATGGCAGTCCAAAAATAGCAGTCTGCAGGCCCCAGAGTCAAGTTCACCTTGCTAGATACCTCAGCAGTCCCTATCCAGCACTGAAGGTCTGAAGGCTTCCTGGAGAGCCACAGGTCTTCAGCCCATGATGGAAGGCTGAGGAAAGTTGGTTCCAATGCTGAGGAAGGATAGGCAAACAGGATAAATACAGGTGCAAATGAAGGCACTCAGCAGCAAGCAGCACTGGTGCCAGGCAGTAGGAAGAGAGACTTTTCTCCCAGAGCTTCCTTTTTTTATTTATTAATTTTTTATTGTCCATAATGAGTTACATTATTTAATGGGCAAACAATGAGTTATCCCCAGCTCCCCAATGCTCCTCTTCCCCATCCCCTAAATAGTTTTTTTAAAGAGGAAAGACTCCATACTTACTCTCTCTCACTATCTCTATTTGTATCTCTCTACTGACAATAAATAAAATATTTTTAAAAGGGAGGCTGGGAGAGATGGCTCCAAGGTTAAGGCAGTTGCTTCCAGAGCCTAAGGACCCGGGTTCAATTCCCCAGTACCCACATAACCCAAATGTACAAAGTGGCACATGCATCTGGAGTTCCTTTGCAGTGGCTAGAGGCCCTGGAATGCCCATAATTATTCTAAGGACCATGGTTTGATTCCCCAATACCCATCTAAAGCCAGATGTACAAAGTGGTGCATGCATATGGAGCTCATTTGCAGTGCCTGGAGGCCCTGGTTCTCCCATTAATAAATTTAAAAATATTAAAAAAAAGAAAAGACTGTCAGGCATGGTGGCACATGCCTTTTATCCCAGCACTTGGAAGGCAGAGGTAGGAGGAGCACTGTGAGTTCGAGGCCAGCCTGAGACTGTATAGTGAATTCCAGGTCAGCCTAAGCTAGAGCAAGGCCCTACCTACCTCCAAAAACAAAGCAAACAAACAAAAAACCACCAATAAAACCAATACAATTTAAAAAATCATAGATCAACTAGGACTCTAGTTATGATGGATAGATGAAGGAATTTGCCCAGGGTCACCTTGTCTTCTATCCCTCAGGCTAGTCCCAGTCCCACATCACATATCTTCTTTTTTTTGGGGGGGGGGTTGAGGTAGGGTCTCACTCTGGCCCAGGCTGACCTGGAATTCACTATGTAGTCTCAGGGTGGCCTTGAACTCATGGTGATCCTCCTATCTCTGCCTCCCGAGTGCTGGGATTAAAGGCGTGCGCCACCACACCTGGCTTTTTTTGGTTTTCTTCCTTTTTTTTTTTATATATATCTTCTTGTCCTGTAGAGCAGAACCAGTAGAGGTTCTCCATGAAGCCATTGCTTGTGTACAGTGATCTAATTGCCAAAAGGACTCCTTGATCTGGGAGGAGATACATGGTAGCAATTTACTACATTCAGCAGAATGACACCTGGATCTAGACCTACAGATCCTGAAAGGCAGTGAGGGGCTGCAGCCTTTGCTCAACTGCTGAAAGTTCTGAAGATTCCGGGCTGTTCTTTTAAAAAATATCTATCTATCTATCTATCTATCTATCTATCTATCTATCTATCTATCTATCTATCTATTTATTTATGAGGTAGGATCTCATACCAGCTCAGGCTGACCTGAAACTCACTCTATAGTTCCAGGCTGGCCTTGAACTCACAGTGATCCTCCTACCTCTGCCACCTGAGTGCTGGGATTAAGGCGTGCACCACCACCTGGCCCAATTCATGTTTTTAAAACAAGGTTTCCATCAAGTGGCCCTCCCACCCCCCACATACAAACTGTCACCTTCTACTGCAGTGACTGTTTTTCAATACTTTATAGAATGGAGTGTTCTTCTTCCTCTTGTTTACTTTCCTGGGTCTGCTCCTCGGGAGATGGGAGTCTATATTTTGGAGAGAGTGGGCACCGGGCAGTCTTGTGTCTTCTCTTAACATTCTTTATCCTTTGAGGAGTCCAATAGGTAGAGAGAGGTACCTCAAGGCTACCAAGGTTTTGTTTCTCCCTCCCTCCCTTCCTCCTTTCTTCCCTCTATCTTTTCTTTCTTTCTTTCTTTCTTTTTTTGAGGTAGGGTCTCACTCTAGCATAGGCTGATCTGGAATTCACTCTGTAGTCCCAGGCTGGCCTCCAACTCACAGCAATCCTCCTACCTCTGCCTCCTAAATGCTGGGATTAAAGACAAATGCCACCACCCATGCCTGGTTCTCTCTCTCTCTCTCTCTCTCTCTCTCTCTCTCTCTCTCTCTCTCTCTCTCTCTCTCTCTCTCGACAGATTCTTATATAACCTAAGCTGGCTGGCCTTAAAATCAATTGTGTAGTCGAGGATTATTTTGAATTCCTGTTCCTTTTGCCTCCATTTCCCAAAGTGCTGAGATTACAGGCATGTGCAGGTTGCTTTTCAATGTAGTAGAATATAATAGCATGTGCTTGCTCAGGAAACAGTTAAAATATTAAAATAAGTGATCATCAGTAGACTCCAGCAAGGGAACAATGTGGTCCTGGGTCAAAAGTTGTAACTTCCCTTTTCCGTGGAGTACCCAAAACATCAGTAATTACAAGGAGTATCAAGTGACAGATCCACAAGGACCATAGCCCTAAGCTCCAGCAGGTACTGAGACCTGAAAACCTGTCCTCAACCCTAGCTCTCTGATAAGTCCTGTGTTGGTTTGAATTTAATGTCCCTTAGCCTCAGGTATTTTTTATTAAGATTAAGCTTCCGGCCGGGCGTGGTGGCGCACGCCTTTAATCCCAGCACTCGGGAGGCAGAGGTAGGAGGATTGCTGTGAGTTCAAGGCCACCCTGAGACTACAGTGAATTCCAGGTCAGCCTGGACTAGAGTGAGACCCTACCTCGAAAAAACCAAAAAAAAAAAAAAAAAAAAAAAAAAAGATTAAGCTTCCTACTTAAGTCTCCAGCAGGGCTTCACTTGAGTTGTGTCACTGGGCACAGGTCTTGAGTCCAGCCCTATGGTGTGTTGAGAGTCAGCTATACTTGGTGCTTGTTCTCATTCTCTCTGCTATGGATGTATGATGAAGTGAGCCAGCTTCTTCTGCCATGAACTTAGAAACTGTAAGCCTGAAATAAACCCTTTCTTCCTATAAGTTGCTTGTGGTCTAGTGTTTGTCCCAACAATGAAAAGGTACCTACATCCACTCTAACCTTAGGCTCATCCAGTGAGTTCTTTCAGGCTCTGAATCCCCCTCTTTAGTCAAAAGGCTGTTTCTGGGGCTGGAGAGATGGTTCAGAGTTGTTAAGGTCCTTGCTTACAAAGCCTAATGACCTGGGTTCCATTCCCCAGGACCATAAAGCCAGATACACAAAGTGGCACATGCACCTGGGTTTGTTTACAGTGGCTGGAGGCCCTGGTGCACCCATTCTCTCTGTCTCTCTTCTCTCTCTGTTTGCAAATTAATAAATAAAAATATTTAGCTGGCTATGGTGGTACATGCCTTTAATCCCAGCACTCAGGAGGCAGAGGTAGGACTACCATGAGACTACATAGTGAATTCCAGATCAGCCTGGCCTAGAGCAAGATCCTACCTCAAAAAAAAGTTTTTTTTTTTTTTTCCGAGGTAGGGTCTCGCTCTAGCCCAGGCTGACCTGGAATTCACTATGTAGTCTCAGGCTGGCCTCGAAAAAATGTTTTTTTAAAAGGCTGTTTCTGAAGTTTTCTCTTCCAATGAGCCATGCCCTTTAGTCTATGGTTGTCCTGGTCCTTGACCCTGTTGAAGGGGCAATCAGCTTTGTGACTTCACAAAAATCTATCTTGTGACGTGTTTGCATGCAGTGTAGCAGGAGCTGGGTGGAGGGGGCTGCCTTTAGGAACATCATGTGACTTTTCATAGAGATACCACCACACCTCTTAGGGAATGAAGAAGAGCTGCCCCTATGGTAAGAGTCCAGGGCTTCCTCTGCATCTAACAACACCTCCTTTTGATGGCTTTTGTCTCCAGGCCTAAGTGTGTCCTCCAGGCTATATCTGGCAATATCTCAGGGGCCCAGGCCCACAGAAATCAGGTTTGTGTAGAGGCAAGAGGTGGTGACTCCAGGCGATGGTGGTAGTGGCTCTCTGAACTGGGGTGGGATGGGTGGAAGGAGGTCAGAGCAGCCTATACTCATTAGACAAGGCTATTCTTTCCAAATGAAAGAACTGTTGGAGTGAGAAGCTCTATTCGACCTGAGTCTTCAGTAGGGTCTGCCCGAGTGGTCCCCAAAGTGCTCTCCAATGGCTAGACATCTCAAATCCTGTAAAATGTCTTATAGCTACAAATAGACATTGTCAAAAAAAAAAAATTCATGAGCTCCTTGAAGGAGCCTGAGGAAAACGCTGGGAATGATCGCTTCTACTCTCCCCTATACCTCTCTCCCTACTTCCAACCTGCAACTGGGTAAGGCCTTTGGGAAGGGCGGGGCCAGAGGGGTCAGTGGGGATGATTAGTGGCTGACGGGAGAGCACCTGGAAGGCTGCTTGGCTCTCCTCAGGCTAGTTGCCGGACAAGTACACTGTGAGAATGGTCCCATCATATACTACCTCTGGCCACCCTGTTTGGCCGCTTCTTTCTTTCCCGTTATTTTGTTTGTTTTTTGAGGCAGGATCTTGCTCTAGCCCAGGCTGACCTGGAATTCACTATGTAATCTCAGGCTGGCCTCACAGTGAACTCACAGCGATCCTCCTACCTCTGCCTCCCAACTGCTGGGATTAAAAGCATGTGCCACCATACCCAGTTGTTTTCCTCTTCTTCTTTTTTTTTTTTTCGAGGTAGGGTCTCGCTGTAGTCCAGACTGACCTGGACTATGTAGTCTCAGGGTGGCCTTGAACTCACGGCGATCCTCCTACCTCTGCTTCCCGAGTGCTGGGATTAAAGGAGTGCACCACCACGCCTGGTTTACTTTCTTTTTTTTTTTTTTTTTTTGGTTTTTCGAGGTAGAGTTTTGCTCTAGTCCAGGCTGACCTGGAATTCACTATGTAGTCTCAGGGTGGCCTCGAACTCACGGCAATTCTCCTACCTCTGCCTCCTGAGTGCTGGGATTAAAGGCGTGAGCCACCACGCCCGGCCGGTTTACTTTCATTTTTTTAAGAAATATTTTTATTTCTTTGCAAGCAGAGAGACTCAGAAGAGAGACAGAGAGAATGGGCACACCAGGGCCTCCAACCACTGCAAACAAAATCCAGATGCATGCACCACTTAGTGCACCTGGCTTTACATGGGTACTGGGCACTTCAACCCAGTACCCATCGTACCAGGTGGTTAGACTTTGCAGGCAAGAGTCTTAACCACTGAGCCATCTCTCCAGCAACCCCTGCTCCCCCTTTTTTTTTCAAGGTAGGGTCTCACTCTTGCTCAGGATAATCTGGAATTCACTATTTAGTCTCAGGATGGCTTCAAACTCACAGGGATCCTCCTACCTTGACTTCCTAAATGCTATACCACCGTTCCCAGTTTCTCTAGCTTTATGACATCACTGGATTCTGCCAGCGAATCCCAGGGAAGGAGATAATTGTGCTTTGGGTGAGGATTCCAAATTTAGGCTGCATCCCAAGCAGGAAGGTAATGTTAATGGACTTTTGGGGGAATATGAACATGTCCAGTTTCACATTCAAGGGATTTCCTTGACCATCACTCCCCTTCAACCTGGATTAGGTATAGTGCACTCAGTAGTGAGGAGGTTCCTCTTTCCATGCTCTGACCCATTCAGTATTTAGTTCTTTGTTGGGACAGCAAATGGAGAGACAGGCGGTGAAGAGTGGTTATTGCAATATCCAGTAGACACATGACTGTAACCCCAGCACTTTGGAGGCAGAGGCAAGAGGACCATGAGTATAATTTCATCCTTGGGCCTGTTTTGGTCATAATCGGGTCTGGCAGGAAGGAAGTTACTCTGAAGGGATACATGTGCTATTTTCTTTGGCTATCAGACTATTGAACAAAGAAATTTGAATTTCTGAGCTGAAGAAGTGGCTTAGCGGTTAAGGCGCTTGCCTGCAACACAGAAGGACCTGAGTTTGATTCCCCAGTGCCCATGTAAAGCCAGATATACAAGAGGGCTCGTGTGTCTGGAGTTCACCCTGGCATGCCCTCTCTCTCTCTCAATCTCTCTCTCTCTCAAATAAATAAATAAAATATTTAAAAAGAAAGAAATTTGAATTTCCTCAGGCATCTAATGTTGTGAAAAAGAAAAGCCCAAAGGTCTGGTGCCAGTCAGAGGGAAAACTTGTCTCCTCAGTGTTGGCAACTTGTCAGACCACCTTACAAGGAGAGACTGGCACCCAGACAAGGTATGGGTGGGACCATACCTTGAGCAGAACTGTCTAACTATGCATATCTCTAGCCCTCCATTTAAACACAAACCTTAGGTCAGGACGCCAAGAAGGACTTAGGAGAGGGTGCCACTATATCTCTATCTCCTTGTCTCTTCCCAATATGGCCACATTGAATAAATCTATCTCCCTTTTCTGTTTTACAGTATTAATTTGGTTCTATTTCTTCCCCCCCCCCCCCATGCAGGGTCTCACTCTAGCCCAGGCTGACCTGGAATTCACTATGTAGTCCCTCAGGCTGGTCTCAACTCACAGGGATCCTCCTCCCTCTCTCTCCCAGGTGCTGGGATTGAAATATTAATTTGGTTCTTTTTAAAAAAATATTTTAGGGGCTGGAAAGATGGCTTAGCAGATAAGACCCTTGCTTGTGAATCAGAAGTTCCAGAGTTCGATTCCCCAGTACCCACATATAGCCAGACGCACAAGGTGGCGCATGTGTCTGGAGTTTGCAGTGGCTGGAGGCCATGATGTGCCCATTCTCTCTCTCTCTCTCTCTCTCTCTCTCTCTCTCTCTCTCTCTCTCTCTCTCTCTCTCTCTCTGTATGTGTCTGTCTGTCTGTCTCTTGCTCTCACTCTCAAATAAATAAAATAAATTTAAAATATTTTAATTTATTTATTTGTAATGAGAGAAAGAGAGAGAAAGGGAGAGAGAGAGAAGAATGGGTATGCCACAGGCTCATGCCACTGCAAATGAACTCCAGATGCATGTGCCACTTGTGCATCTGACTTTATGTAGGCAACTGAAGAATTGAACCCAGGCTGGCAGGCTTTGCAACAAGTATCTTTAATTGCTGATCTGACATCTCCCCAGCCCTAATTTTTATTTTATTTTATTTTTTGGTTTTTCAAGACAGAGTCTCACTCTAACTCAGGCTGATCTGGAATTCACTATGTAATATCAGGGTGGCCTTGAACTCATGGCGATCCTCCTACCTCTGCCTCCTGAGTGCTGGTATTAAAGATGTGTGCCCTTCTGGCCAAGAAATCTTTTTTCAGTGATTCAGAACTAATGTACCAGAATCAAGCTGGCCTGAGTTATCTGTCGCTTTGTGTTTTCATATGATTAGGTGTGAAAGTGTTGGCTGTGAAAACTGATGCCTAGTGCACAGATGTGCCTGCTTCTATCTGGAATGTGTGGATGTCTACCCTGTGAAATATGCCAACAAACACAATTGGAATGTGTAGATAGCTGGGAAAACCTGGGTACTATGCAGATGTTTTTCACAGGGTGAGGGTCTAAGGTGTTTTCAGGTCTGTGGTTGTGTGTTTGGGGTAGTGTTGCCAGGTGCAAGAGTTATAGAATGAATTTGTGGCGTTTTTCTTTTTTTGAGCTAGAGTCTCCTGTAGCTCAGGCTAGCCTCAAACTTGTTATGTTGCTACTGATGATCTTGAACTTCTAATTCTGCTGCCTCTGCTTCTCAAGTGCTGGGATTGTAGGTGTGCACAGGGTACAGATTCTTGAGGAAGTTGCTCCTGGATAGGTCCTATATCTACATCTCCCGCATTGCTTCCCCTGTCTTCTAGGTCCTGGTTTCTTTCTCCCAAGCCACAAATCCTCAACTGGTGGCCCTCAAGACCATCACCAACCCAGGACCCCAAGCTGGGTTTCCAAGGGGGAGCAGTGCCATCTGGTGACAGACTGAGGAAGTGACTTGCTCTGCAGAGCGAGGCTTTTGGTTTCCGAAAGGGTTTTGTCAGGACTCTTGAAAGTGGAAAAGTCAGCACTGGCTGATGACAGAGAGAAGGTACATAAAGCTCCAGATTTCAGTATTAAGGGCGCACTACACCCCTTCACATGTTGGGCTCGTGGAAAGTGGCCTGAAGGAATGTTGCAAGAAAGGCATAGACAGCCGGGCGTGGTGGCGCACTTCTTTAATCCCAGCACTCGGGAGGCAGAGGTAGGAGGATCGCCGTGAGTTCAAAGCCACCCTGAGACTACAGAGTGAATTCCAGGTCAGCCTGGACTAGAGTGAGACCCAACCTCGAAAAAAAAAAAAAGGCATAGACTATTGTGGTACAGCCAACACACACTCTAGCCTCCTGCACTTTGAGCAGTTGTTACTTTAAGTTACACATTTCTCCTTTTTTTTTTTTTTTTTTAAATCGGAGGTAGGACTCTCTGTAGCCCAGGCTGACCTGGAATTCACTGTGTAGAATTCACTGTGTAGTCTCAGGGTGGCCTTGAACTCACGGCAATCCTCCTACCTCTGCCTCCTGAGTGCTGGGAGCAAAGGTGTGTGTCTCAATGTTCCGATAAATTTCACCTTTAATCCCAGCACCTGGGAGGGATAAATAGGAGGAACGCCTGGGACTACAAAGTTTCAGGACAGCCTGGGCTAGAGTGGGTCCTAACTTCAGAAAAAAAGTAACATATTTAAGTGAAGGGGAAGGTATTTCTGGTAAGAATATTGAAATCTCACCTGGAATGGACTTGGGACCAGTATGCAGGCTTTTTACTAGCTGTGAAATTTGTTGACACATTTGACCTCACGTTGGTTTGTGTTCTCTGTAGGAAGATATTGACTGTGATGGTCCTATCAAAGTGCACAGACACTTGCTCAGGACTCAAGAGATAATGTGTTTCATCAGATGTGAAGGCTGGGTAGGATCTTGTTGAGACCCTACTCAGTTGTAGAATTATGTTTATTTTCCATGCCTTTACATAGTTTTTTTTTTTTTTTGACTCTTTTCAAGGCAGGGTCTCACTGTAACCCAGGCTGACCTATAGCTCCAGGTTGGGCTAGAACTAACTCATTGCAATCCTCCTACCTCAGCCTTCCAAGAGCTGAGGTTAAGGTGTGTGTCACCACATTTGGCTCTAGATAGGACTCTTAGGTCAGTCGAGTCTTTTGGTGCTGCTTCACATTGGTTGTCAATATTAGTCAAGACATTCACTCTTCCTGGGGGAGGTCTCACATTTTCCAATTCTCTATCTATCTATCTATCTATCTATCATCTATCTATCTATCTATCTATCTATCTATCTATCTATCTATCTATCTATCATCTTTTTTTTTTTCTTGAGGTAGGATCTCACTCCGGAGTCCCAGGCTGGCTTTGAACTCACGGCGATCCTCCTACCTCTGCCTCCTGCATTTATGACTCTTTGAGTTTTCCATTTCTGTAACTCACATAAACCTGGCAGTAAAAATTTATTAATCCCTGAAAGATTGTTTTGAATAGAATGACCAAAAACCTGTTTCATGAGTAATGTGATTTCTGATAAACTTGTGGGTTATTCCTTCCTTGATCTGCTATATTCTAGGGCTGATGCGGCAAAAAGAATACCACTGAACCTTTCCGCTGACACAAAGGGTAGAATAAAATACTGACAGCATCAGACTGCTATAGTCAGGTTACAGAAAGGCTTAGTGTCCCTCACTTTTCGCTTCCGCCTTCGCAAGCAGCCAATGAATAACAGCAATTAACCTTTAAGGCGGAAAACTACAATCCCCAGCAGTCAACGCGCCAGGAGAGGCGTTGACGCGCTTATCGTTACTGGTGGGCACCGCCCCTAAAGACGCAGAACTTCATTTCCCAGGTGCCTTTGAGACGCTTCGAATTTCCTCCGCCGGCGTTGGGGGTTATGCGGGCGATAACTCGCGCCAAGTCTGCGCGCGCGCGCGCGCTCGGGACGTAGCAGACGAGTGACGCATAATATGTGGGCCGCTCCGGAGCCGTGGTCGCGCTGTGTGTGAGTGAGGGAGAGTGAGTGCGGGACCTGAGGCGGCGTGTGTGAACTGTGGCCGCTGGCGGCGTCTGGGGGGGAAGCGGCTGAGCCGCCCGGGAAGGTGAGTGGGGAAAGAAAGGAGGACGGCTTCTTCCTGGGAGGGGCGCGAGGGGGGCCGAGCGCGCGGCCGGCTGGGCGGGAGAGTGGGCGCCGGGCTGGGGGAGGGGCGGCACCTGCTCGGCTGCTGGCGAGGAGGGGGCGGCCGGGCCGTCGGAGCCAGGGGCGCCCTGACAGGACTCTCCTCCCCGAGTCCTGGCCCTGGGGGCGGGGCCTCCGCGTTCTTCCGCCCGGAGTGGGGGCAGGGCCGTGCCCGCCCCGCCCGCGGGAGGGCGCCCTTCCCCTCCGCTCGTCGCGGGCTCGCTTCCGTACGGGCCGGGGGCTCCGTCTTCTCTGTCGCCCGGCCAACCCCTTCCCGGGCGGTGTCTCCGCCTCCAGGCTCAGTCACCTGGGCGGGCTTTCCCCTCCCTCGCAGGGCCCCCGCCGCGCTCCGGGACCTGCGGGACGGGGCGGAGCTGCGGACACTCCTCCCGCTGCTGCGGGGGCCGCGGGGCGGACGACGGGGGCGTGTGCCACGACTCGGTCCCGTCTCCCTGGAAGGTGTCGCTCTCACCCTCTAGGTTCCCCGTCTGTCGTTGAGGAAGTAGGTTTGGAGTCTGTAATAGTTGGAGTAGTGACTACCCACTGGTCCTGGTCCACATCGTGCTGCTGTGTTTGCTTTTTCTTACTGTTTCCGGTGAAGCCTTTTAATTAGCCTGCGTGTTTTAATTATAAATTTATATTAGCAGCGTCTTCCAGTTCTAAACACTTGAGACAGGCGCATAGGTAGCGCCATCCCAAAGATATTTTTTTCCTATTTTATTGGAGTATAAGGTTTTATAAACGTGCATATTTTGACTTTAGGAATCGATGTATATTTCTATTTGATGACAGGATTTGTGTTTGTATAAACCAGTAATTCATTAACCATGTTCGAACCATTAACATTTTTGGATGTTAAGGAGACAATAGAGAATTTGGGGAAACCTCTTTCTCCCGCCCCCTTCTCGAGGTAGGGTCTTGTTCCAGCCCAGTTCACTATGTAGTCTCAGGGTGGCCTCGAACTTGTGGAAATAACTTTTTACTCCTTTCTTTCTTTCTTTCTTTCTTTCTTTCTTTCTTTCTTTCTTTCTTTCTTTCTTTCTTTCTTTCTTTCTTTCTTTCTTTCTCTCTCTCTCTCTCTCTCTCTCTCTCTCTCTCTCTCTTTCTTTTTCTTTCGTTTTTCGAGGTAGGGTCTCACTCTAGGCCAGGCTGACATGGGACTCACTATGTAGTCTCAGGGTGGCCTTGAACTCATGGTGATCCTCCTACCTCTGCCTCCCAAATTCTGGGATTAAAGGCGTGCGCCACCACGCCCGGCTCATTACTCATCATTTCTTTTTTTTTAAATAAATTTTTAAAAATTTTAAAATACTCATTTTCAAGGAGGGAGGGAGGGAGAGAGAGAGAGGGAGGGAGGGTCTGAGAGAGAGAGAGAGAGAGTGGGTCTGAGAGAGAGAGAGAGAGAGAGTGGGTCTGGCTTATGTAGGTCCTGGGGAATTGAACCAGGGACCTTAGGCACTGGAGGCAAGTGCCTTAACCGCTGAGCCATATCTCCAGCCCACTGATTTCTTGAGCCCAGTGTTTTACACTTCTGTGTTGATGTTGACTTTTTTTAATAGAAGGGTGAATCTGATAGAATGAATCACATAGAATGAAACACACTTTAAATTGAAGTGATTGGAGTTGATTTAGACTGTGCTGTTTTTGTAAAGGAGATAGTCATAGACAGTAAGGTTTAACATGAACTTCTAAAGGAGGAATTTTCTTTTTCTTCTTTTCCTCTTCCTCTCTGGTGTTGAGGATTACCCCATGGCAGGACACATCCTCTACTACTGAATTTATTGAGTTGTAACACTCCATTCCTACCCTTACCTTTCGATTTTCTTTTCTTTCTTTCTATATTTATTTTTAAAATATTTTATTCATTTTCAAGCAAAGAGAGAGAGAGAGAGAGAGAGAGAGAGAGAGAGAGAGAGAGAGAGCGCGTGCGAGCGCACGTGTGCACCAGGGCCACCATCTTGTGGGTCTGGCTTATGTGGGTAATGGGGAATTGAACTCCGGGCCTTAGGCACTGGAGGCAAGTGCCTTAACCGCTGAGCCATCTCTCCAGCCCTCTTTTATTTTTTTTAAAAAAATATTTTTATCTGAGAGAGAGAGAGAGAGAGAGAGAGAGAGAAGAGACAAGACAAAGAGAATGGGCACGCCAGGGCCTCCTGCTGTTGCAAACAGACTCCAGATGCATGCACCACTTTGTGCATCTGGCTTAAAGTGGGTACTGGGAATCATTCAGGTCGTTAGGTTTTGCAGGCAAGCACCTTAGCCATTTCTCCAGCCCATTTTAAAAATATTTTTTATTTATAAATAAATAAGAGAGACTGAGAGAAGACAGAGACTCAGTGTGCCAAGGCTTCCATCTGCTGCAAACTAACTCCAGATGCATGTGCCACTTAGTTCATCTGGCTTTATGTAGGTACTGAGGAATTGAACCTAGCTAGTTAGGCTTTGCAGGCAAGCATCTTAACCACTGAGCCATCTCTCCAGCCTTTTCTACCCTTAAAAAATAGTGTGTGAGCCGGGCGTGGTGGCGCACGCCTTTAATCCCAGCACTTGGGAGGCAGAGGTAGGAGGATCACCATGAGTTCAAGGTCACCCTGAGACTACATAGTGAATTCCAGGTCAGCCTGGACTAGAGTGAGACCCTACCTCGAAAAACCAAAAAAAAAAAAAAAAAAATTAATGTGTATGTGCATTCATTCTAGGCAAACATTGTGCCACTGAGCTGTAACCTCAGTCAAAAGGGTTTCATGTAGCCCAGGTTAGCCTCTGACTTGCTGCACTGTGCATGGAAGGCTGACCTTGAAATCCTGCCTCCCACCTCCTAAATGCTGGGATTACAAGTACACATCATTTCACAGGCTGCTTGTTTTTGTTTGTTTGCAAATTTCCTTTATTAAGAGAATGCTATAACTGAGTGTGTTCCATAGAGTACTGAAGACTGAGTTTATTCATTTAAATATTCAAGTGATGCTTGTGGTCATGACATTACAGCTTCTACTACCAGACATTAAAAAAAGAGGGCTGGAGAGATGGTTCAGCGGTTAAGGCACTTGCCTCCAGTGCCTAAGGCCCCGGGTTCAATTCCCCAGGACCCACATAAGCCAGACCCACAAGGTGGTGGCCCTTGTTCTCTCTCTCTCTCTCTCTCTCTCTCTCTCTTTCTCTTTCTCCTCTCTGATTGAAAATGAATAAATAAAATATAAAAAAAGAATCTTTTCTCTATTTTTTAATCTGTGTTCTGGGTCATGGTAATTCATCTAATCTTCATAATTTTTTTTGTGGTATTATGAATTGAAACCAGGGCTTTGTACATGACAGGCAAATACTGTACTACTGAGCTATATCTGTAGCCTTTGTATATGTTTCTAAGTTGAGCTCTTAAAATTTTTGTGTTTTTTTTTTGGGGGGGGTTTTGAGGTAGGGTCTCGTTTTAGTCCAGGCTGACCTGGAATTCACTCTGTAGTCTCAGGGTGGCCTTGAACTCATAGCGATCCTCCTACCTCTATCTCCTGAGTGCTGGAATTAAAGGCGTGCGTCACTACACCCGGCAAAATTTTTGTGTTTTAATGACCTTGAAATGACCTTTATTGTAGGTATTTCCTTTGTGCAGATATGTTGATGAATCTTGGAAGTAATATGTTGATGTGCCAGACGTGGGCTAGAGTGAGACCCTGTATGGAAACAACACTGGGAAGATGGCTTGGTCGTTAAAGGCACTTGCTTTCAAAGCCTGTTGGCCTGGGTTTGGCAAAGCCAGATGCCCAAAGTGGTGCATTACCTGGAGCTCATTTGCAGTAGCAAGAGGTCATAGCACATCTATACTGTCTCAAAAAACAAACAAACAAACAAACAAACAAACAAACAAACGAGGCTGGGCAGATGGCTGTATGGTTAAAGTGCTTTCTTGCAAAGCCTCATGGCCTGGGTTTGTTTCCCCAATACCATGTAAAGCCAGATGCTCAAAGTGGTGCATGTGACTGGGGTTCAGATGCAGCAGCAAGAGGTCCTGGCACACTTATTCTCTCTGTGTGTCTCTCAAATATATAAATATTTTAAAAAAAGCTGGGTGTGGTGGTTTATGCCTTTAATCCCAGTACTTGGGAGGCAGAGACAAGAGGGTCATCATGAGTTTGAGGCCACTACATAGTGAGTTCCAGGTCAGTCTGGGCTAGAGCGAGACCCTACCTCAAAATAAAAAGAAAAACAACAACAACAAAAAAGCAAAAAAGAAAAGAAAAAGAAAACAAATAAATCAAAAACTAGCTGTGCCTGGTGGTGTAGGTCTGTAATGCCAGCTGCTCAGGAGGCTGTGGTAGGAGGATTCCAGGTTCAAAGCCTGTCTGGGTTATAGGTAAGACCAGTCTGGACAACTTAGATCTTGTCTGGAAAAAAGGGGGTGGGGTGGGGGAAGCCTTGGGATATAGCTTACTGGTAGGGTAGAACTAGTGGAGTAGTGTGAGGCTCTAGGTTAGATCCCCAGTATTGCAAAATGAAAACTTAAAGGCTAGGGATGTAAGTCAGTGGTAAAGCTCTTAGCTAGTATGATCAAGTCCCCAGGTTTGATCCCTAGCACCACTGATGCCACCAATAAAAGTACTTAAAGGTTAGAGAAGTATACAAACTGTCACAAAGTATGTGTACTACTCTGTAAGGCTGATTGCTTGTTATCGAAGGGACATTCTTTCCCAGATTGTTTTTCCATTAAAAAGGGGGGTTAAAAAAAGCTGGGGGCTGGAGAGATGGCTCAGTGGTTAAAGACACTTGACTGACTGACTGGGTTCCATTCTGCAGTAACCCTTGTAAAGATGCACAAAGAGGCGCTTGTATCTGGAGTTGGTTTGCAGTGACAGGAGGTAGCTCTGCCTCTCTTGGTAATTGAGGAAATGGAGACTGGGATGAAAGGTTTGGCTTGTTATGACTTGGGTATTCAGTGTTTCCTACTCTGTCATGAGTGAAATGATCTAAAAGATTAAGCTTCTCTTGCTTTGTGATCTCGGTTGTTGCTCATCCCTTTTCTATTCCTTCATTTTTCTTTGTAAGATGAATGTCTGGTTAATGGTTTGCATATGTTCATTTCTTGTTTTGACTTCCTTAGGCCAAGCTATGACTACAGTAGTGGTACATGTGGACTCCAAAGCCGAGCTCACTACGCTGCTGGAGCAGTGGGAAAAGGAACATGGCAGTGGGCAGGATATGGTACCCATCCTTACCAGGTAGGGGTAATGAAGGTTTTAAAATATTTTTCATATACAACTTGTAGCCCAGGATATCCTCAAACTTCCTATGAAGCTGAGGATGACCCTGAACTCCTGATCCTTCTGTCTACTTCTGAAATGCTTGCTAAGATAGTTAGGATTATAAGCATGTATCACCAGACCCAGTTCTATTCATGCACTCTTTATGAAAATTATTACTTTTGAGTACCCTGTCAAAACTGACATTTTTTAAAAAAGAGTATGGCAGTTTTTTTAAATTGTATGATGAGAGGAATCTTCTTTTTTTAAAAAATATTTTATTTATTCATTTTCAAGCAGAGAGCTACACACACACACACACACACACACACACACACACACACAGAGAGAGAGAGAGAGAGAGAGAGAGAGAGAGAGAGAGAGAGAGAGAGAGAATGCACCAGGGCCACCACCTTGTGGGTCTGGCTTATGTGGGTCCTGGAGAATTGAACCTGGGGCCTTAGGCACTGGAGGCAAGTGCCTTAACTGCTGAGCCATCTCTCCAGCCCCAAACTGACATTTTAATCTGTTTTATTTATTTACATGTATCACTTTGTGCATCTGGCTGTACATGGGCACTGGGGAATTAAACCTGGGTTGGCAGGCTTTTTAAGAAAGTAACCTTTGGGCTGGAGAGATGGCTCAGCGGTGGGGCACTTGCCTCCAGTGCCTTAAGGCCTTGGGTTCAATTCCCCAGGACCCACATAAGCCAGACCCACAAGGTGGTGGGCCTGGTGCATATTCTCTCTCTCTGCTTGAAAATGAATGAATAAAATATTAAAAATAAGAGTATTCTCCCCTTAAAAAAAAAAAAGTAACCTTTAATCGCTGGAGTTCCCCAGCTCCATTTTAATCTTTTCTCTTCTTTTCTTTTCTTTCTTTCTTTTCTTCTTTCTTTCTTTCTTTCTTTCTTTCTTTCTTTCTTTCTTTCTTTCTTTCTTTCTTTCTTTCTTTCTTTCTTTCTTTCTTTCTTTCTCTTTTTCAAGGTAGGGTCTTATTCTAGCTCAGGCTATCCTGGAGGAGGCTGACCTCAAACTCACATCAGTCCTGTCTCTGCCTCTGGAATGCTGGCATTAAAAGGCATGCACCACCATGACCAGCTTTTTTTTTTTTTTTTTTTT
>PVHP010037193.1:0-17515 GCA_004024765.1 Zapus hudsonius
AATTTGTGTGTTCTCTCTTAATACTCAAATCATGTTATTTTTTCTGCCACATGGAAATAATTTACACCTAATAGACAGAATATAATTAGTATATCATGAGATTTATAGATTTAAAACTGCACAATATTTTTGATAAATCAGTCAATTATTCTATCATCATTTAATGATAAAAGTGATTATTAAAATATTCAGGTTAATTATCAACCTTCATCTCTTTAAATGACCAATCTTACCATGTCACAGTTTTTAAAAATCAGATTTACTTGAGCATTGTTAAAATAGCATAAAAGTCATACATTTTTAACATGTTTTCTCTGGGAAGACATTAATTTTGTTTCTGATGGTACAAGATAAAGTTCATTTATTAATAGCATTTGGTTTTCATTTCTACATTTGAAAGCATGTAAACTTTTGAACATAACTGGAATTTTTTTCTGTAACCCCAGAATACTGGGTAGACATATTTGAGTTTTGTATAAAACTTTATTATATTGTTGACTTTTCTTATTGAATCTCTTATAATCTCACTTGCCTCAGTTACTTGACATGAAATCTCAAGGTAACAATCATATGGATGTATTTTTATTAGGATTTTTTTCACTTCTTCCTACAAACATGGTCAATTTTTGGGTTTTACATATGAAGTGTATTTCAACAAAAAAGTTAAACATCAAAGGTAGGTATAAACAAATAAAACAGCACTTATAGAATAAAATGTGATGGAAAGATTGTTACTCTCAGCAAAAGTCAGAGATCAAATGCACTATTAGAATTATGGAAGATATTTGCCTTTAGGGAAAATAAATTATTCCAAAAATTTTAACTCGTCAATCAAGCTTGCTTTTTGTGTAGAAAATGGTTAGCGATCTAATTAATGACTTAAGATACTTAATGGAAATATTCTAAAGTGCTCACCCCCATGATGGTGAATATCTTAAACTTAAGTAAGCATTACAGCGAATACTTGCCTGCTTTAAACATCAGCAAGAGTTATCTCTGTTTAATAAAGGCCTTCTGGACATTGTCATTTTATATTCTCAGAGGCATGATGAGCAATTCAGCCTGGCTCTGTTCACTGTCACCTCTCTTAATAATTTACCGGTGCTTCTACCTTCACAGATATAGCAACAGCTTTATGTTTATATTTTGTATTCCTCATTTTCATACACGTCATGTTATTTATGTTTCTTATTTTCTTTAAGTATTGGTTTGCAAATTATATATATATATACTATATATATATATATATATATTTATGGAATATATATATATATATATTCCATAAATATTTGCAGTGATATATATATATATATCACTGCAAATATTTGCAGTGACTCTACTTATGTACACTGCATTTTTCACATCCAACACATGCGTAAAGCCTTCCACTGTAGGAAGCAATGAGAATGATTCCCAAGTATTTATTACCAACTTCAAAGATTTACTTCCAGTTCAGAAAGATACACTATAGGGCTTAGGCGATGGCTCAGAGGGTACAATTATTGCCCTAAACACATGAGGATCTGAATTCAGATCACCAGCCCCCAGGTGAAAGCTGAGCATGTTGGTGTACTTGCCTGTAATCCCACAACTGGGAAGGTGGAGCCAGGAGGATCCCTGGGCATGCTAGGTAGGTACTCTAGTAGAATTGGTGAACTACAGGTTCAAGTGAGAGATCCTGCCCTAAAAATTATAGTGGAGGGGGGAAGAGATGACTCACTGGTTAAGTGTGTTTCCTGCCCAAGCATGAGGGCCTGAGAAAGCTTGAGACCACCAGATGCCATTTAAACAGCTGGTGTTGTCATTTGGCTTATAACTCCAGTCCTGTATGGGAGCAGAGACCCAAGAATCAAAGATTAATAAGAGAGCAAGAAGCACAAGAATCAGGACAGAGATTGAAGCTCAAAATAAGATAGGAGGAAGAGCATAGATGTGGGATGTGCTATGTTCTGCTCAGGAAGGTGAGCATTGCCTGCTGCAGGAGAGCCACCACACACACACACACACACACACACACACACACACACACACACACACACACACACATCATACCCCACAATATTAACATACACACATGCACGCATACCTCATCCCCACTATAGCCTATGATTTATATTTTAAAAGAAAATAAATAGCCTGGTTCCACCCCCCTTTGTATGTGGTTACTGAGGGGATCAATGTCTCTGGATATTCTCCTCCACCAAGTTTCTTACAATATTTCCACCCCCTCCTCCGCTCAGTTCCCTGAGTCATGGTGGGTGAGTCTTAATACTACTCATGGAAAAGGATATCCAGCTGATTGGGGACAGGGAGGAGGGAAATTGGGGAAATGGGGATATCAACTCAGTATCTGTTCATTAAATGTATCTAATTATGGATAATAATAATAAAATAAAATAAAAACAACAAAAAAGAAAATAAAGGGGAAATTGGACATGTAAATACATCAAAGAATTAGTTATTGAGCAAATAAAACAAAAGCAACTGCAAGTTTGCAAATTTCAGTATGGTGGTATGAGCCATGTGGTTTGAGAACAGGGGTTTTGGTAAAGCATGCATCAGCGTTAAATGGAATGAAGTTTTAAAGATTCTTTAATATGCTCCTGCTAACCCTCAGTAGCTACGTGTGCTTGATGGCAGAAGTTCAGTTTAATTTCATAGAGCATTGTACATAGTAGTCCTATCTATCGTGTCCAATGGTTCCAAGCTCTCTCCACTGGTGAGTTAACATTGCGTGTCTGCATTCAAAGTTCAGTGTTGGTATATTAATGGTCAGCTCAAACCTCTGGTATTTGGTTTGCCTGCTAGAGCTTATCAAAGTGTATCTAGTCACTTTGACCTACAAGTTTCCTCAGAAATCTTGATATTGCAGACGTTCTAAAGGATTGCTATTTCCTTCCTGACTAGCACAGAAAAGAATTTACTCTGAGAATAGCCTTTTACATAGTATGCTGATGGATATGCTTCTAAATCTAGAAATGAATGACAATTTTTTTCTTTTAGGTTAAGATGTGGTGTTATTTCAAATGCAGAATCAAGCAATTAAGTAGTCTGCTCTGATCCATCTCTTACACATTGATGTAATTTAGCACTTACTACATACATGATATTGTTCAAGGTTGCAGGAGTATCTATTTATCCAGTGTAATTGACAATGCCCAGCATAAAACAACTGTAATAAATTATGCTAAGGACTACAACGGGTCTTACTAAAATCCCAGTGGAAGTAGTTCTAATGGTTCATTTAATATATTATTAGCAAGCATTTATCTAAAAGCATTTTTATAATATCAGTCAAATACAGCAATTAGCTCCTTCATATAAACTTCCTGCATCTTTGTGTTACTAGGCAACATCTAGGAGTTTTTAACTATGATGATTTAAAGTCCTTTTGTTAAATGATAGGATCAATTTGAGATTCAATATAAAACCTACATTTTCTAGGTTTTGTTGTTTAGTCCCAAACTATTCCTCTGTATCTGAGATTATACACACTGGTTGATTCATTGCTGGGGAGTAATTAAGTTATCGTGGGCATATGAATTGGAAAAATCTATAACAATCTACATCATTAAATTTGACCACCATTCCCCATAGTATTGTACACTGTGGTTATGTAACTGTTGCTAAACACTTACAATGGATTTAGCATGGTGTGTTGGTTAAGTTTTATTGTCAATTTGACCTGTTTAGTCATCCACAGTAATCTTGAGTGGGTCTCTGAGGTTAGGTGTAGGAAGGATTAACTAAAGGTAAAGGTCCCTCCTTCAGAGTGAGCCCTTCTTGGAGAGTGGGAAGCCTTCTCAGTAGGGTGGGGGGGGCAGGATCAAGGGGAAGGAAATATCTTCCTTCATTCCTTCCCCCAGCCTGTTTGCTAGTATGTGTGTGTGATGCTTGTGATGCCCCCCCCCTCTCTCTCTCCCTCCCTCTCTGTTTGGACCTGTGAAAGGAGGCCAGCCTTTTTCACCATTTTATAGAATTTCCCCTGGATCTGTAACTTCAATGAATTCCTTTCTCCCATAACTGTGCCTGGTTTGGAGGTTCATCCCAGTGGTGCTGGGATGACCATGACACATTCTTTAATGTGTGAATCCTCATTCTATCTCATATAGAAATAGAAATAGCAAAGCAATAAGAATTTCAGTGTTTATGGCAAAAGATGATTTTATTGAAAATAACATTCAAAATCTTAAGTATTGCGTTAGAAAATTAAGTACAACTTTGACATTCCCTAATGATTTCCCCCAAATTCACTCCTGTGTGTGAGATTAATTTTAATTTGAATTAAAGTGTAGGGAGAATCTTAATAGGTTTATACTACTGTTTCTTATTCAACGAGGGCAATGCTTACAGTTGGCAAATTCCTAATGTTATGATTTTTTATTTGTCTTTTGCTCATTTTTTATGTCTGTGTGGGTTTAAACACACCTTTCCACAGTTGGAAAGATAACAGAGCAATAGAAGCTGACACACAGACTTGCTATGATCCTTATCTGTCTGGAGGTAATATGATTCTGCTGTGTGACCAAGACTCTGGGAACGTTACCTCCAACCCACATATCAACAAGATACTGCATCTTGAATAATAAATTAAGGGAAAGGGAGTGAAGAGCAGAGAAAGACTCCTCTTCAATAATAGAAAATGCTTCCCAAATGGAGGCTGGTCTCTGGGAATAACAGCTCTCTTCTCACTAACCTATAGGCAATGTCTTTTACATTTAGAAGAAAAAAAATTAGGCATTTCTCCAGGGACAATATCATTCCATGAAGACATCTATGTTTGTCATATACTCTCTGACTGAGCTGTTTATGCTGTCTAAGTCACCATGGCAAGTCTCTTTAGAAATGACTGTTCTACTATCCAGGAGACTCTAAGTGTCCTGCTGACACTGATTAATTAGGCAAGTCTATGATCCAGCTCTGTGGTTAATCCCTCCTTTCCCTGCCCACCTTGATATGTAATGATCTTACAAGTTGAATCTAGAGAGAAAGTACCTTATTTATTCATGATTTTGTAATATTTCACTGAAGTCTTCCAGACGGACCAATTCATTAATCCAGAAATCCATCTGTGATATTGCATGCTCGAGGTAAATAATAAACAATGCATTCAGTAGAGAAAACAGTTCACTGTGGTCTCTGGCTTTTCAGAATTCCAACCAATAGTGTAATTTCTATGTGATCAAATGAGCTAATAATGAAGTAAGTAATGAAAAAGTGAATGGGTAAATAATAAACTTTTTAAAAAGCCTTTTAAAGGACAAGTGTTAATAATATAGATTAGGCCATTAGACTTCTTAAATTTTTTCCAATTAGATTATTTTCTACATATTCCATACTTTCTATGTAATTTAACAATTTACTATCATAGAGTGTTAATATAACCTGCTCTAACTCAGAATCAATTTAAGACCACAGACACACACATACATAAATATATGTGTATCAGAATTCTGAGCATAATATTATTGTCTAATTAAAATGAAACTTACTTTAGACATGACGATATATCCCAAGACAAGGGTTAAGGTATAGAAATTTCTGTTGGATCACAGATAGGTTCACAGTGTTACATGGAGTAAATTTTTAGTGGAATATTTCTTCCATCTTGTGTTGCATAGCTCCTGAATAATTAAGATAATTCAAACCTTAGTGAAATAAATCATCTCAATCTAAGATTTTCCTCATATAGGATCCTAGGAAATATACATAAACGTTTAACTGGCAATGTAAAAGACATGAAAAATACCTGGTAAGTGGGGATCCTGGACTATATGAAAAAGAGAGAGCTGGCTGAGCACCATTCATTGCTCTGTTCTGATTTTTTATTTCTGGATTGAATGTGACCAGCCCCTGACACCATGTCTTCCTCACTGTGATGGACTGTAACCTGTAACTGTCCAGAAATAACCAAGTGACCACGGTTTTAAACCTCTGAAATTGTGAGCAAAAATAAATCTTTCCTCCTTTATGTCACCAATTTTCTCAGCTGTAAATTTCTGAGAAGCGTTGGTCCAATTCGCAGTGTAGATGACGATGTAACATTTCTCCCCAGGTGCACAGACGGGGGTACCAGCAGCCATGGAATGTGCCCTCTCAACCGCGATTTCTACCGTTGTCACTGTGAGAAAGATGCTGTCCCTGTCACAAGTCGTGATGATTTCAGATTTAACATTAAACTCAGGAATGCTCACAGGACTCAGAAAAGCCTCAGAAGACCTCTGTTCTTAAAACACATATGCCACTGGGCATCTTTGTGGCATTACTTAAAAATTCTGAGGGTCATTTTCTCATTCTGAATGAAAGGATTAGAATGGACTTTTAAGTTTGTATATACTATAGACACAAACTGTTGGTGGGGATCTTGACTGTCCCTGAAAGGCCCATAGATTGGCTATGTCCTGGGTCTGTGATCCTACTGGGAAGTAGGACTTAAAAGAAGGAAGTTAGGTCATTGAGGATATGGCTTTAAGGCGGATTTTGTGACTTTGGACCCTCATCTCTGTTTTTGTTTTTCCTGGCTGTCATGAGGTGAACAGGCCTTCTTTGCCATGTGTTCTTACCATGGTATGCTTTCCTGCTTCAGACTCAAACAATGGGGCCAGGCAACCATGGATGGGCCACAGTGTGGGAAACTGAGAGCAAATAGAACACTTTCCTTCTCAGAAGGTGATTGTCTCGGGTATTTTGTTACAGTAAGGGAAAGCTAACATTAGTGGTAATCCATATACTTCATTATGCTGTCCTATATTACTTGAACTCTTGGACTTTGTGTAATTATCTGAGTTTGAAATTCACAGTTTACTTTTCAAGGCCTGAGAGTGTTCTGTATAGTTTTAATATCCACTGAATTTTCCATGAATTGCAATAATTGTATTAACTGTAATATTGCATTTTGCTCCTTTTGGACCTGGGTTGGAACAGCACCATTTCAGATAAATTCCAAAGGTTTGTGGGATCTGGGACACCAGTAGAGTTCTCAGTGATCCTTCTGCATAGAGGTGGCACTTGACTTCAGGTGTATTCATGCACACCTGAGATCCCATATTCTGAGTGATGGTCTCTATATATCTCCTTGATATTTTAGATGTCATTGTAGTTATTTCTTTTTAGCAGATAGGGTATACCACCATTGAAGACATTCAAGACAGTAAGAGAATCTATATATTACTAAGGAAGACAATGGTTTTGATGTGTGTGAGATTCACAAGACAACATCAACTGAAGGGAACTAGCAACCTTAAAAGGTCTCAAAACCTCAATGAGGAGGAGAAATAAAGCATAAGGCTTTTAGCTTTTGGCCTAATTTAGCAATAATAAACTACTTACATCTGGCAAGAAAGGGTCCATGTCCTTTCCTTTAAATCTTGCCAAATCACAGCTCTAGAATCATAGAACTTTTATTCTAGGGTGGGTTTATTCTAAACTGTAAATGCTCTCAGTCCCAGGCCTTGGAAAAGCCAGGCAGGAGCTGCTTACTGTTAAGTGGAGCATCCTTGCAAGATGGCCTTGTAGCTAACGCCTTGTCTGTCACAGCTTACAAAGATCTCAGGCCTCTCTCCTACCAGTTGTCTCTCCAACCCTCTCTTCCAACTGATCCCAGACACAACATGACAATAAGAGTATTTTTATTCTATGTTCAAACCAGCAGCCATTAGTGCAATAGTGAGAGGAAGAAGATCATTCTAGAGGAAGGCTGATCAGAGTCTTGGTACTGGTGCTTGGGATAGCGGTTGACAACTTGGTGGCATCTTTGGCTAAATAATCACACCTGGGCCTTCCTTGTGAGGAGGCTTAAGATTTCTGTTGTTTTTGTACATTGTAGAGATTGGCATGTGCTCTGCCTTTTAAAAAATTTGAAGAAACTAAATAAACAGTGAAAAAATACATGGTAAATATATATGATTTTTAGCCATATATAGATTTTGATTTATGTCACAAGGGATCATGTTTGAATGTTTCTACCAAAAATATATTTTCATCAATCAACCCAGAACCTCTTGATTGACTGGTCTTGATTTTGAATGGAATTTTTCCTAATAAAATATCAGGTACTTTTTAAAGCTTTTATTTTCTTTCATCAATTTTTTTCAGTTATTTATTTTCAAGGATAGAGAAAGAGGAGAAAAGAGAGAATGAGAATGGGCATTCCAAGGCCTCTTGCCACTGCAGATAAACTCGAGATACATGTACCTCCTTGTGCATCTGGCTTTAAGTGAGTACTGAGGAATCAAACCCATGCTGTCAGGCTTTGCAAGCAAACACCTTTAACTACTGAGCAATCTCCCCATTTCTTTAAAGCTTTTAAATAACTATTTGATAATCACATTCAAGTGAGGACAGTTAGGGGGAAGTGATTGTACATATATGTGTGAAAAAAAACTAAATTTAAAATTCTGAGCACTTATTCTTTTTCTCTATTCTCTAATTATATGAATATATTACGATATCTGTTAGCTTTCTTGAAGAATGAGAAGGCGTGTTTTCAATAAATATATTCCTACAAAAATAAGCTTTAGACCCATTTAAAGTAGGAGTTATTCAAATCTCAGTCACTTAAAGAACTGGATGCTGGGATTCGATCTGGGCATCAAGGGAGGACTGCCCACAATATCCAACAAATTTGAAAAAATGGATTATTAATATTGGCCCAAAGGAAAATTTAATAAATGCTGGCATTCAAAGATTTTCAGTGAAATTAAATAAAATATCACACTTTTACTTTTTGGGTTTAGTTTAATGGATTAGGGAGTGAAGATTAAAAAGAGAATATTAAAAGTTATATAATTGGAAAAATGACAAGATCATTTAAGAAGGTTTATCATTTTTTGGACAATGAAGTGAAAGGAAAAATTGAAATGGGGGTTCAGCTAAAGAGGTCACAGACAAACAAACTTAACGTCTTTAAACCCCAGTACTCATGGCAAAATTCTTGTTGAGTTCTATTAAGAATTCCCACATTAAAGGATTTTTAGACCCTGAGGGACTTCAGAGACACAATGCATTGACAAACCTTAGGTCACAAAACTCAGCTGAAGTCTCTCAAGACTCCTGGCTTTTCTGGCCAAGGCTAGGAATTTGGGCTTCTTTTTTTAGGTATAATGAGCAAGGGCTCCAGCTTCAAGCAGAAGGAGACATGCTAAGGTTTTCATTCTCAGCACATCACTCCTGATACAATGCAGACAATTAATTGGAAGAGGGAATTTGGGTGTTAAATGGCCAGCCCACAGCAAAACAAAACAAAACAAAACAAACAAATGAACTAACAAACAAACAAAAAACTCCTTGGAGTAGGTGATGGGAAGGAGAGCAGATAACTCAGGGCATGGCCTCTGGATCTGATGTAGGAAATGAAGAAATAAATGTTGGTGATACGGGGAAATATTAGCACAGTTATATTTTGCTTTTACCATTGAATTTTCCCCGGAGTTCGTGTCCTCTAATGCCAAAGAACTGTACACAGGGACAGAATTAAATTTTAATTACACATTTATTCTAATTTATTAATTTAGGAAAAGGGGAGTTGGATGTGGAAGTCTCCCAGTCACCATGTGGGGAGTTACAGAGTTCTTCAGCCACCAGTGTGGGGAGAACATGTGTTAGAGAGTTTAACAGAACTTATATTATTTAGCTAAATAAGCAGAAACAGAAAAGATAACAGTGAGTTTCCACCATGAGAAGGAAAGATTCATGAGGGAAAAAATCTGGAGCCTGCCCCCACCCCAGCTATTAACTGGGATGGGGGAAGGCCTTACCTTCCTGGAAATTAGGAGATCCTTCTGCAGCCCAGCCATGTGGGGAAAAAGGGGCTGACTTCCTCTGTGGAAGTGAATTTAAGTCCTTCCCAGGTGAGTCAGAGAGAAAACTGATTGGTTCATATTTGACCAATCAGTTTTAGCACCTAGGTTGTAGCTCTAACTAGACACCTCCCATTCAAGGGGAGGGACTGAATCTGCAGAGGTCTGCCCGTCACAATGGTTCTAGGCTGAACTCCTTGTTGGGATTAAATGACATTTATTAAACTGTGGGATATGCTGAGTATTTGCATAGGTGCAAGACCAAAAACCAGGGACTGTGTTTTGGACACAGGTGTTGCCTGAAGAGAAGTTAGAGTCAGAGACATTTCCTGTTTTATGTTGTTACTGGGGCTTATTTTAAAGATGGAGTATTCTTTATATATGAATGAGAGCAATATAGAAGAAAAGAAGCCAGGCCTGGAATCTCACCTCCTTGGGAGACTAAGTCAGAAAGGTTTCAAGTTCATGACCTATCTCACCTAGAGTTAGCTCAACACCAAGACGAACAATTTAGTGAGATCATATCTGGAATAAAAAATAAAACTTTTAAAAAGAGATTTGGCGTGTACCTCAGAGGTAGAGTGTTTGCCTAGCATGCATGTGATCTTGGGTACAAACCCTTAGTGCTAAAAAGAGGAAAAAAATTATTAACAGTTAAAATATCAGAAGAAAAGAAAATTGTGGAAGAAAGAAGAATTGAAGCATCCTAGAGGTAACAGTATTCCCTGAAAGTAATGCAAGGAATGAACTTGAGTTTGACCTTGCAGTCTCTACTTTGCATGAACTCAGAGAAGGATCTGGCTTTCCCTTATTGCTTTCAACCTAAAAGAGTTCCTTCCCAGGGTCTGTTTTTCTTAAACTCAGCCTGGGTCCCTTCCAAGAATTTCCTAGAATTCCCCAGAATTTCCTATATTCCTCTTTCTTTGAGGATTAAGATTCCTGGAAGGATTAAACCTGATCTCACACCTGGAAATAGGATAGAAGGCTGGTCAATTGTGTAGCCTTCTAGGACATAGATTAAGACCCCAGTCTTTTCCATGTCTGGAAACTTGTTCTGCTGTACAGGAGCTCTGCTCTCTCTCTTTTAAAAAATATTTTATTTATCTTCAAGGAGAGAGAGAGCAAGAGAAAGAGAAACAGAGAGAGATAGAGATAGAGAGCGAGAGAGCGAGAGAGCGAGAGAGCGAGAGAGCGAGAGAGCGAGAGAGCGAGAGAGCGAGAGAGAGAGAGAGAGAGAGAGAGAGCATGCCAGGGCGTCCAGCTACTGCAAAGGAACTCCAGATGCATGCGCCATTTTGTGCATCTGGCTTTATGTGGGTACTGGGGAATCGAACCTGGGTAGTTAGGCTTTGCAGGCCAGTGCCTTAACTGTTGAGCCATCTCTCCAGCCCTGCTTCCTTCCTTCTCTTAAACACTGTCCATAATCTAGTGAAATCTCTCTAAATGTTACCCTCTCTGTTCTGTGGATTTTGGTGTTTTGAATTCATAAGACAAGAACCTGCATGACCCTCCTCAGGGGAAGCTTTGTGTGACCCTGACAGATCAGCACCCTAACTCTTGGGTAACAGCCCAGCCAATTTCCAAAATAAAAAAAACCAAGGCTTTAGCTCTCTCAAACACACCCCAAATATCCATATCTTATTGGAGAGTTGGCTTTGTCACACTCAAGTCCTATATCAGAATGAATCTGAGGATAGCATGTAGGTGGAGACAGATCAAGCGGTAAATTAATAATACTCTAATTTTTCATAATAATGAAGCAAGTTCATTCATTGAGAGATCAGGACAATAAAGGGCTGACATAAACTATAAGTATCATTATTCTCAGCAGTCTAACTACAGATGATAATTCCTTGAGTTGTCTTCATAATGACATAATGATATTAGACACAGTAAACACAAACACACACTTCATGATATTACCATGCCTAATGCCTAATTGTGGTGAAAAATATGTTTCAATTGTATAAAGTAAGTTTTATAGACCACTCAATAAAAAAAATAGAAATCACCCAATTCTAGCATAAAATATTAATTTCAATGCAAGAGTAGAAATGGTTATTCCCTGAAGTTTTGAGGAAAATTTAGTTGTCTAAAACAATGAAGTCATTGCTCACTATATAGTTGTCTTGTTTTCTAAGTGCTTGGACTCAGTAGAATGAGAATCCAGTGGACTAGACCCATTAAGTACCATGTTGTTTTGTAAAGAAATAAATATTTTCTGCTGCTTGCAATAGTCACCAAGAATAACTTTCCCACTTGAGCACTTGTGTATTTTTCTCTATTTTCTTTTAGTATCTTTATGTATTTAATTACCATGGAATATCACATGCAAAGATCTCCACCAGTCACTGTACATCACTACATCCTCAGTAATAAGAAGTCGGAACTAACACTTATAATATAAACTCTTACATGTGAAATTTAACAATTCTTTATAGTGTACTAGGGTATGTAGTCTACTCTCTGTAAGCACGTGTGTGTGTGTGAGTGTGTGTGTGTGTGTGTGTGTGTGTGTGCGCGCGCGCGCGCAGATAAACAGTTCTGTTGCTTCTTTGGGAAGAGGCAATATTCACTTTAGTAACTGCCATGTTCATATGTAGTTATGGTGTTATGGTTTGATCCAGGTGTCCCCCACAAACAAATGAATGTGTTCTGATAGATCAATCCTCAGCTGATGGCAGTTTGGGTTTTACAACCTCGATGAAGCTGTGTTGTTGGGGGCAGGCTTATGGGGTTATAAGCCAGCTCCCCCTTGCCAGTGTTTGGCACACCTTCCTGCCGCTTTTGCAGTGCTGTGGCGGAGGTGATGTCCACCCCTCTGCTCATGCCATCATTTTTTCTGCCAGGATGGAGTCTCCCCTCGAGTCCGTAAGCCAAATAAACCCATTCCTCTACAAGCCGCTTTTGTTTGGGTTCTTTCTGCGCAGCAACAAGAAAGCTGACTGCAACATATGGTAAAATGAATTTTTTAAAAATCCTTTTGAGATCAATCATCATGGAAATCAACTTGGGAAATAAACATAGTTTATGATTTGATTTAAAAAACAAAATAACAAATGACAAGCAGTAATAACTCTAGAATTGACATTTTGTCATGATATGTACTCTCAATATCTCCTCATTCTGTGATCCCTTCAGGTGTCCAGATGTGCAATCTCACTAGAAGCAAGCAACTCTAATGACTTCTTGACTTCCCTGTCATTATCTCCAACATAAGAACTTGATTTAAAACCATCTATCTGAATGGCCATCAAACAATTCCCATAGTCTACTTTCCAGAAGAGGGCCTATTCCATTGCTTTACACTTCACCCATTTCCCAAGAACCTGTTTCCCATGCTGGACCACTTCTACAGTGGGCTGTTTCACCACCCTAAGTATACATATAACCATCATTTTGATATCTCCATTTCATTGCTTTGCACTTCAATGAAAAGCCATTCCAAAGAAGCACCATTACCTGATGCAAGCCTCCTTGACTGTATCTTGACCAACTCGGGACGATAAAAGAAGAGGTCAAGTCATTCGCTGCACCCCATCCTCAGAATGTATAGATTCTTTCACCATAAATATGTGCTTAAATGCTTAAACAGTCCTTCTGTTTGGTGAGATCTTGGGGAGTGAGAGTTTTGGACAGTCTGAAACACAAGATGGAAGTTTTTTTTTTCTATTCTCTTGGGGAAAATGTCGAGAGAGAGAGAGAGAGAGAGAGAGAGAGACAGAGAGAGAGAGAGACAGAGAGAGACAGAGAGAGACAGAGAGACAGAGAGAGAGAAGAGAGAGAAAGTCCATTAAAATAATGTAATGAGATGCTATTTAGGTAACAGTCTTCATGCTGTATAGGGAAAGTGGGTGTAAGGGTAAATAAACAGGATCAAAGGTCAGAGGCACATTTGGGAATAGGTTTTGTAAATCATATTATTTTTACTCTGACTGTACCATGTGGAGTTAATCCTGAATTATATGACAAAGAGGAGAATAATCACAAATAGAGAATAAGTTTCCTAGACAAGCTAATTTTTACCCCTTTTAGGAAGTTAAGAGCTGTAGCATAATAGAGTACATCTGGAATGGTAAATACTAAGTAATCAGGTCTGCAAATCTGACATACAGAATAGGCTGGTTCAATTCCTCAATCAATGACTCTAGATATCATATGCATCCTACTATCTGGATTCTTAACCCATGACATGAGATCCACAAACATGAAACAAGATCTCTGACCAGGCCCTCTGATGGTAGCAGGAGCTCTAAGAACTTGCTATGGTATTTGGAGCCAACATTTTTAACATAAGAAAGAATTAAAAAGAATTTGTCTGGGAATGCCAAATTTCAGTTCACTTTTTTTTTTAGTATAAAAAAATTCAACATAATTCCTATGCTTGCTATCTGATACATTCATTAGTAAGAACTGCCTGTCTCATTTTCTTTCTTTCTTTCTTTCTTTCTTTCTTTCTTTCTTTCTTTCTTTCTTTCTTTCTTTCTTTCTTTCTTTCTTTCTTCTTTCCTTCTTTCCTTCCTTCCTTCCTTCCTTCCTTCCTTCCTTCCTTCCTTCCTTCCTTCCTTCCTTCCTTCCTTCCTTCCTTCCTTCCTCCCTTTCTCTCCCCTTTCTTTCTTTTTATTTTTTTTCGAGGTAGGGTCTCTCTCTAGTCCAGGCTGACCTGGAATTCACTATGTAGTCTCAGGGTGGCCTTGAACTCATAGTGATCCTCCTACCTCTGCCTCCCTAGTGTTGAGATTAAAGGCATGCGCCACCACACCTAGCTCTTCTCTCCCCTTACTTTCCTTCTTTTTTCTTTCTTTCTCCCTCTCTCTTTCTCCATCATCTCCCTCTCTTCTTCTCCTGTGTTTACTTACTTACTTTCTAGTTCCTAACAAATTGGAACTTCTGTGTCATGAAACTAACATTAAATTGTAACTGACTTTAGCTTACATAGGGACTTTCACTGCTAAAGATGACTTAATTTGAATACAATTCTTTACCTATTTAAAATAAGTTATAGATTTATTTCAAAGGAATCACAGGTGTAAAATCACAGCCACTTAAAATACTTTTTTTAAAAATGCATTTGGAATCAGTGTTATCAGATAATTGAAACAATCATGTCAAACTTTTTGTTAAACTTTTTACTTTGAAACTTTCCAAAATACAAAATAAATGTATTCATTTATTTTCTGGCTATTTTGCTACTTTATTTTATGGTTTTTTTTTTCTTGCTTGCTGTGGTCATGGTGGTTCTGGAGATTGAACTCAGGTATTCATGATGATAAGCAAGTGTTTGGTACTGTGTTATATGAGGACATTTTCATATAAATACTTCTTGTGTATTGAGCATGTCTCCCTAGGTTTCCCTACCCTCCCCTTTTGTGGAAATGATTTTATTGCCTGTTTATTACTAACAATTTAATATCATTCTGAAGAATAATCTTTGTAAGAAATGCACTATTGTTTGTTCTTAAAAATCTCCTTTATATCAGATAAGATAAAATTCAGACTCAGTTCATTTTATTTTTATTTATTAATGTACATCTGATATCTATACAAAATAAGGTTTTTCCATTATTAGGTTTATATCTATTATTTCCTGGAATATGTACAACTAGATTGAGACAATATTTTAGCAATGCTATTTAAGATAATACTCGCTTCTATGAATTCTGAGACAGAAAACACAAATTAAAATCTTGATATTTACTTATACAGACTATGTTAAGCAGATTAGTATTAATTTTATCTTCAAAAAGTCCATTTCTTTTTTTCTTATTTTATTTATTCATTTTCATACAGAGAGAGAGAGAGAAAGAGAGAGAGAGAGAGAGAGAAAGAGAGGGTCTGGCTTATGTGGGTATTGGGGAATTGAACCCGGGGCCTTAGGCACTGGAGGCAAGTGCCTTAACCACTAAGCAAACTCTCCAGCCCCCAAAAGTCCATTTCTATTCAGACTGTTTAAATATGTCAAGAATAATAAATTTCTTAGGTTTCCATTATAACCCAGAAATGAACACAGCACTAAAAAGCCAATATTCAAGTGACAAAGGAAAGGTAAACTCTTTAAATTAAAAAAGTCTTTTGCCTGAGTCCAAACTCTGTTCCATATTTTACCATTGAGTTATTAGTTATTTTGATGCAAAGTAAATTTTTTTCTTTCATAATAACTGAGAGACGGAACAACAGAGGATGAGGAATAAGGGGATTGTTTATTTGATAAAGCCACACTGATAATTGAAGGTAAAAGTTGCAAAGAATTGGGATTACTTTTCACCGACACACTTCTATTTTTTACGTTTATTTTTGACACTTTCATACAAGAATATTATGTACTTTGATTTTATTTCCCCAAATTATGCTTTTCTTTCCTTCCTCCCCTCTCCCCCTCCAGATAAAAACCTTCTTCCCAATAAACCCTTTCTACTTATAGGCCTGTTTTATTTTTTTTTTTTGACCCACTGAGCTGCATTAGAGTTTCTTGTAGGAGTATGATTGGAAGGTTTTTGTTTTTCTCTTAATTGGAGTATGGGCAACCTAACTAACAGTGACTCTTGTGTACAGCCATGAGTGACATTAAGCTTCTGATTTAATGTAAATTGCTTAGTATGACAGTGAGGTGTTAAATCATTCTAAACACTAGCTTTTAAAAAAGACATTGTTAAAATACAAAAAAAATGGATTTCAAAAACAAACTTTAGGCTGAGGAGATTTCTCAGCAGTTAAAGGTGCTGGCTTGCAAAGTCTGATGCCCAGGTTTGATTCCCTAGTACCCATATAAATCCAGATGCAATAAATGGTGCATGTGTCTGGAGTTTATATGAAGTGGCAGGAGGCCCTGAGGTAGCATATACTCTGACTCTCCCTCTCAAATAAAAGAAATATATATATATATATATATATATATATATACACAAAACATAAACCTTGTGGATGGATAATTCTATTTATTAAGTTTGAAGACAATATTATAGTGGAAACATTGTTTTCCTAATGGAGTTGCTGTAGCAAAGACACAAACAGTTTGGTGAGATAAAATCCCAAAAGCCCACAACTGACTTTGTGTGTGAAAGGACAAATCTCAATTTTTGTCGTCACATACGAGTCCCAATGATAAATTCCAAATGATAATTACATTTTATGGAAATCCAGTGAGCTTCGTCCCCATTTCTCTCCTGATACTTATTTCATCACGTATTCTAAAAACAAAAATTATAAAAGGATTTATTCCATCCTGTTTACTCATTTTTATAAAGATCTTTAAATTTCACATATTTATTAGATCATGGTAAATATAGATGGACTAAGAAAAACTTTGCTAAAACTTTTCATTAAATATTAAATTGTGATATAACAGAATAGTAACTAGCAAGAATTATAGAAGTGAATTGCCAAGGAATGCAACCTCATCAGAACATACTACAGAGGATGTATCAGTTCATATGGCCCTTGAGTGGACTTAGGATGTATATAAACTAATGCAAGTCATGGCTGTGGTGGGAATTGTAGACCACAGAGGAGTTCTCTATGAAGAATCTTTGATTTATGTACTGTACCCTTCTAGCACTACACAGAATTGCTAAAACCAAGCCAAGATACCCTGGTAACTTTGGTTGACTGTGATTTTAATATGATCATAAACAAAGAAAAATTATATTAAATTGTTTTCCATCACAATTCAATAAACAGCTGGGTCCAAGTATTCTAGCTATCACTGAAAGAAGTCTAAC
>PVHP010037194.1:0-17640 GCA_004024765.1 Zapus hudsonius
AATTTCCAATCTATTTTTGTTTTTGCTTGGGTTTCCTGATAATCATTTTTTAGTTTTCTTAAGTCCTCATCAAATTTAATTAATTGATTGTCCAGCTCTTCTCTTAGTTGATTGATCTTTAATTCACTTAATGTATTTCTGAATTCGTTCATATGTCTCTCCATCGAATTCAGTTTGGAATCTATGCTTGAGTAGGAAACCTTCAACTCATTTATGTCTTTCCTCATAATTTCCATATCAGCCCTTAACTGCATCATATCTGCATTGTTGTTGTGGTCAGGAGTCATAATGTTCTCTCTCTGCAATTCTGTATGAGCTTCTTCCACCTCCTTTCCAGTTTCGTGTTCCATACTGGGACTAGCGGCCCTAATTCGGGAAGTTGCGTTTTTCCTTTGGCTTCTGCCCATGCCCAGATAGAGAAGTGAGGGTCAGTGGTCCCGAAGCTGGTGAGAGGCTGGCCGGCCCCACCCTTGGGCCTGTATTGCGGACAGACCCCAAACCTCCGTGGAGAAACGCTCTTTCCCCTCTCAGAAGGTGGGGAAGACCGCCTCTGAGGACTGACGGCGCCCGCGGAAAATCCTCTACACAGGCGCCAGGGATCCGAACCTGGGCGAGGGGACAGTGGCCTGCGCCCTGGGTGCACAAAGAGCAGCCTGCTCTGCGCTCCCCCGCTGAGGGGAGAGCTGGCGGGAACCCGGGGCGGCTTTGGCGCTGGGGAGCGATGGCCCCAACCTTGGGCCTGTATTGCGGACAGACCCCAAACCTCCGTGGAGAAACACTCCCTCCCCTCTCAGAAGGTGGGGAAGACCGCCTCTGAGGACTGGCGGCGCCCGCAGAAAATCCTCTACACAGGCGCCAGGGATCCGAACCTGGGCGAGAGGACAGCGGCCCGCGCCCTGGGTGCACAAAGAGCAGCCTGCTCTGCGCTCCCTCGCCGAGGGGAGAGCTGGCGGGAACACGGGGCGGCTTTGGCGCTGGGGAGCGACGGCCCCAACCCTGGGCCTGCACTGCGGACAGACCCCAAACCTCCGTGGAGAAACGCTCCCTCCCCTCCCAGAAGGTGGGGAAGACCGCCTCCGAGGACCGGCGGCGCCCGCGGAAAATCCTCCAGACAGGCGCCAGGGATCCGAACCCGGGCGAGGGGACAGCGGCCCGCGCCCTGGGTTCACAAAGAGCAGCCCGGTCCGCGCTCCCCCGCCGAGGGGAGAGCCGGCGGGAACCACGGCGGCCCTGGCACTGGGGAGCGACGGCCCCAACCCTGGGTCTGCACTACGGACAGACCCCAAACCTCCGTGGAGAAACGCCCCCTCCCCTCCCAGAAGGCGGGGAAGACCGCCTCCGAGGACCGGCGGCGCCCGCGGAAAATCCTCTACACAGGCGCCAGGGATCCGAACCTGGGCGAGGGGACAGCGGCCCGCGCCCTGGGTGCACAAAGAGCAACCCGCCCCGCGCTCCCCCGCTGAGGGGAGAGCTGGCGGGAACCCGGGGCGGCCCCGGCGCTGGGGAGCGACGGCCCCAACCCTGGGCCTGCACTGCGGACAGACCCCAAACCTCCGTGGAGAAACGCCCCTTCCCCTCTCAGAAAGTGGGGAAGACCGCCCCTGGGGACCGGCGGGCTGCCCGGGTCTCAGTCCCGGAATGCAACCTCAGCCACGCGGCGAGTCCGGAACCATCCCCGGGGGACAATGGCGGCGGGAGCCAGCCGGGGCGGGAGGGCCCGGCCCTCTGCTCCACAGGGGAGCAGAGATGGATGGAGAGTTCGAACTCGGGTTCGGCCGGTGTCCAAAGCCTGGACAGCAGCCGAGGGGGGTCAAACCTTCAGGAGAGTCCCGGCGAAGTTGTTACTCGGCCACCATCTTGCTCCGCCCCTCCCCTGAAGTTTTTTTTTTTTTTTTTTTTTGCTTTTTTAGGTGGAAAAAAATCAATGATCAGACCACAAAACTACTATATAATGTAAACAATTGTATCAAAGCTCCTTGATGTCAGGAATAGGCAAGGCTAGATCTTGTACCATGAGGAGAATTACTAACCTGCTCTGAAATCATAGAATTCTGCTGGAAAAAGTAGTTTTATTCTACAATACAGCATTGGCTGCCTTGAACAGAGGCAACATTGACATTTCAAAGAGTTTTTACTTCCTGTGTCAGCAACTGCAGAAAACTCAACATTTAAAGTGCAGATCTTACTAGTGCCCTAACTGCTTCAGTTCTTAATTGCTAATTATACAATCTGTGTAAATGCTGGAGATGTGACTCTTTTGGTTTTGCAAATTTCCTTGCAGCTGCCTATACACATTCAAATTAAAGCCCAATGCAGTTGTCCAAGAGGCAGTTTTATGTGATTCCTTGGAAGGATGAATTTTAAGTGCTGCCTGGAAGTATCTCCCTCCACCACACACTAGTCTGTTACATTATGGGTGCATAATTCTGGTGAAGCATGTCTTCTCATCATAACTGAAGAGAGAAACCATTCCTTTGCTATCCCTTATTCTAAAATCAGTCTTCTCACAGCACATATTTTAAGATATCTGACTCCTGCCACCTGGTATACACCCAGAAGAGCATATTTGCCTCGTTGTAATGCTTTACCCATGTATATTATAAAATATTTTTCTTACAGCACCTTGTTACATTGAGGATAAACTTGTACTTCATTATCTGGTACATTCACATAATAAAAATTGACACATTTCATTGCCTTCAGTAATTTAAATGCTAGTGGGATTTACTGAAATATTGATGTATTGAGTACTTGCAAAACGTCATGCAGCATTCTAGTGCTGTTTATAAGGTTATTTAATCAGTTCATGAAATGTTTACATTCAAATGATATTCCTTTATACTAGAACCCTGCTCATTTTTGTGAATCTTAACTGTTTCCTCTCCATATCAAGTGAAATATGGAATATAACTTTGCTCTCACTTCCCACCAAATATACTATATTAACTTATCACAGATATAGTAGGATTTTTGGTTGTGAAATCATGGAGATAGAGAGAAAGAACTTGCACTTTCAAAGTCTTCATTATCTTCCACTTGTTTATGGATTATGCTCATAGACTTTTTTTTCTCTCATGTAGTCTATAACCTCCCAGCATCATGTCATATTTGCTGTTTTTTTCCTCCTTTTTATCATTTATCAACCCTTCCATGTAGAAGTGCTTTATAAACTCCCAATCCTTTGCTTTATCTATGAAGATTCACTTATTTCCCTTCAACCTTGATTCTCAAGTTAACATATCTATATCCATAAAGGAACTCTAAAATATGATGAAAATAATTTCTAAGCAATATATAAATGTAACATTCTGAAAGTGAACTCGTAAATATTAGAAGTGCTTACCTTTTGAATTTGTGGCAACTGTTTTCCTGTGTGTTCTTTTAAGTCATTCAACAAGAAATAACAATTGATGCTTATTTAATACCTATTACATACTCTTTGAAGAAGTACTTGCTTCTGGGATAAATCCATGTGTTTAAAGCACTGTAGCACAGTAGAAGGAAGGATTTGGAACAGAAAAACTTGATTCGAGTTCTAATTCATTCAGGTTTCTTGAATCTGTTCCAATAATGTTGTCATGGATCAGTACAATATTATTTACAGGGATACATGAAATTATATAAAGGCCTTACATGCTCAGATAGTATTGTAGGCATCCATGTGGACAGCACTTTGTAAATAAAGTCCTATTTGTCAAAAAGTTGATGTTCTGTCACTAAATAAATTGGCAGCCTTGGGCAAGATTTTAGGTATACATGTTCCCTTCTTACACAGAGTTTACTGAAGTGATAATTGGGATGATGAAGTGAGAAGAAACACTCGCAGTGCTTAGCACAGAGATTGGCCAAATTGAAGCCTCAGCAGGATGAATGTATTGCTCAAGCTCACATGCATCCTCTTTACTATTAGGTATAAGCATGTTGCAGTCAGCTTTCTAGTTGCTAGTAGAAACCAAACAAAAGGACTTGAAATCTCAGCATAAGAGATGCCTCACAGTGTTGTGAGTACAGCTTCATGGATCATTCTGGTCAGAGTTGAAAGACCTGAATGTATTGAGAACTATGGACTGTGAGGTTTGGCTTGCGAGGGGGAGAAAGAACTTGGTCAGGACTGTGCCAGAGGCAGTTTGCATGAGAGGCTTACTGTGTTCTGCCTGCCTATGTCCTGGGAACCTGTGCAGGGTTGTGTTACGTAAAGATGGACTGGTGTGAGCAGATGGAGATGGCACAGAAAGAAAGATCTTTGGGTCAAAACTGCTGCCCGTTCACCTGCAATTGTTTGAGAGATTACAACCACTGAGATCGGGCCAGCTGGTCTGCACTGGAACAAAAGGAAGAATGCTGACTTTTGAAGTAAGGGGCCTGGATGCTTTGATCCCCCCTGGATTAACAAGTTGGAAGCCCACCTGGTTCTGTGGAGTATGGCAAATGTAAGAAGAGAGGGTCGTTGGATTTGCAACACAGTTTTGTTTTTGAAAAATGGCCATCGGCGTGTGAAGCAGGTGTGCAAGGTTGCCTGCATGGAGCCTGATGGGGCCATGAGGATGAACTGTGGGTTGCAATGGAGACCCAGTGAATTCCAGGACTATGGATGGGTGCCAAGGTGAGCTGGCAGCACCGGATGACGTTTTCCCAGACTGTGAGTAGCCGAGCTGGAGGGGCAGATTTGAATCTCCAAGAGACTTGTGTTATTGGTTAAGAATCATTGAGCTTGGTGTTAGAGATTGCTGGTGCCCTGTTTGTTTTAAATCTTGTATTGTATTGGTCAATCTGTTTTTGCTGTGCCTCATGTTTTGCATTGTGAATGTTCTGTGCCATTATGGGTTTATTTTTGGTATTGTGGCTCAGTTGAAAGCTGCGGGGATTTAAGAGTTGAGTTGAACATATTGTGTTTATATCTTGTATGATTATTAGTTTGAGGGGGCCAGGGGCGGACTGTCATGGTTTGATCCAGGTGTCCCCCACAAACAAATGAATGTGTTCTGATAGATCGATCCTCAACTGATGGCAGTTTGGGTTTTACAACCTTGATGAAGCTGTGTTGTTGGGGTGGGCTTATGGGGGTTATAAACCAGCTTCCCCTTCCCAGTATTTGGCACACCTTCTTACTGCTGGTTGCAGTGCTGTGGCAGAGGTGATGTCCAGCCCTATGCTCATGCCATCATTTTCCCTGCCAGGATGGAGTCTCCCCTCAAGTCCATAAGCCAAATAAACCCATTCCTCCACAAGCCGCTTTTGTTTGGGTTCTTCCTGCGCAGCAACTAGAAATCTGACTGCAACAAAGCACAACTTTGTATTTGAAAATTATCTTGAAGGATAAATAAGAATCTGGTGGCAGAATAACTGGATAAGAAATTCTTAGGTCAACAGAGTAGAATATACAATGATGAATAAGTGAGAGATCATTCTATGTTTAGGCAGCAGTAAATTAGAATATCTAGATATGAGGTATAAGATAGTGTTGCAGTCAGCATTCTACTTGTTGCACAGAAAGAACCCAAGCAAAAGCAGCTTGTGGAGGAATGGGTTTTTTGGCATATGGACTCAAGGGGAGACTCCATCCTGGCAGGGAAAATGATGGCATGAGCAGAGGGGTGGACATCACCTCTGCCACAGCACTGCAAACAATAACAGGAAGGTGTGCCAAACACTGGCAAGGGGAAGCTGGCTTATAACCCCCATAAGCCCACCCCCAACAACACAGCTTCAGCGAGGTTGTAAAACCCAAACTGCCATCAGCTGAGAATAAATCAATCAGAACACATTCATTTGTTTGTGGTGGACACCTGGATCAAACCATGAAAGATAGTGAATTGAGATAGACAAAATGGGGCTGGATGATCTTGCCAGTTTTACAGTGTCAGAATTGTATTGGTATTTATTAGAGCATATTATTCTAATGTATAACTCTAATGTATCCACCTGTTTTACACAAAGCCCCCAACTTCCTATATCTTAATAAATTAAATCTTTTTCATGTCTATGTATATTAGGAACATGTATGGCTATATGGGATACTTTAGAAATACATTCAGAAATCCATATTCCACCCTGTACAGGCACTGACCTCTCCTAAGATTCAGTGTTGTTCACTTAAATTTCTACATTTTCTTAGGAGTTCAAGGACTAATATAGCCAAAAGAATTATCTGGGAGACTTTAGAGAATAGGTCTGAAAGTGACAAGAACTATTCCAACTTATGGTTAGTATGCAATATTCAGAAATAAACGAATCCAGGAGAAATTTGTGCCTTTTGAAAGAAAACATCAAGAGAGTTTGTTGATTACCTGGCATTGTCTTATGTCCTTATATAATACTGAATCATGGGCAATCAATATTTTTCACTTAAAATATTAATTATAAAAATAATTAAATCATTCCTTTTTGTATGAATCCCTCCCTGGAAAGTAAGTTAAAGATGATAATATTGCATTACAATTATTGGAAGCTAAGCCACTGAGCCCTCATTTATCTCAGTGGAGAGACTAATGGGTAACATACAGATTTTCTCAAACATGAACATCGTGTGTCTAGATTTGGCAGGAAAGCAGACAGCTCCAGAATGAGCTTCCATGGTAAACACAAGAGACAATAGTCAAGGGATAATATGGGGAGGCCTATCTGTCCCCACACCAGCAAATATACAATCTAAGTAAGCAGAGTACACACAATTTAAATATAGGTTGCTAAGTTATTTTATCTGACTTTCAGTAAATTTCCCAGCCCTGAGCATTTCCTATGTAGACATTTTGGGGCAACTCTGAAGTAGATGAGAGAGAGAGAGAGAGAGAGAGAGAGAGAGAGAGAGAGAGAGAGAGAGAGAGAGAGAGAGAGAGAGAGAGAGAGAGAGATCAGATAGATAATTTTTCAGTACCTGTGCTCAATTTTGACTATTAAGATCTAGGAAATGAAGGCATTCTCCAATTAAATCTATTGGAATACATCAAATTAATAGAGGAGATTTATGCAATTCATGATTCACCTAAACATGGTAAGCATGTACATTCTCGTGTCAAAATGGATGACTCAATTTTATTATGTTAACACTCAATATGTACTGTTATTAATAAGGAAATATTGAGACCACAAGTGAATTAAATTGAGATTCAATCTATAATTTTTTGAAAACAACAAAAGTTCAATTCCAGATGTTATTAAAACTGCTAAGTCAATACAATTTGCCAGAATTGTTTACAATGGATGAGGAAAGGGCTTGATGAATCTTTCTGAAGCTTGTTCTTTCTTTTCAGCTCTAACAAGGTATTGACAGCAGCATGTTGAATTAGTCCATTGAATTGCCACAGATATGAGAATTTTTGACAATGCTTTGTTTCATAGCTGGTATTTTCTGCTAATAAAGAAATCTGTGAATCTAAACACATTTTAGTTAGCTTCTGAGTACTGTTACTTGATAAGTTTGAAAAGAGTTTAAGGTTAAAAAAGTGTTATAATTTTACATTGCTTGGGCTACTAAAATTTCATCTGACGTAGGGAGCATGGTGCTATTAAACTACTTTACAGAGGCATGTGAATCTGGATCAAGAGTGCTTGAACATTTGCTTCTAAAGAAATTTTGGGTAGGGATCATAGCGTCCTTCCATATATATATATATATGTCTCAACATAAGCTCTCCATGCCAACCAACTTCAATGACTCTAGGTGGTTTTTAATTAAAATCTGAGTCACTCCACCTATTTTCTAGAAATTCTTATTTTGAATTTATTATGGCAGTAATACTTTGTAACTTGTAGATATCTACCTCCGATGAGCAGCACTACTTCTTTCATGAGCAGCCTTTATTCAGATATTGCAACTTATTCACTTATTTCATGTGCTTTGGACATCTTTCATCTTGCAAAGAATGCATGTTGAATTGGATATACACAAGATTGCATTATAGAAGTTGTAATATAACTATCAGTTCTCCTAGGATTATTAAAAGAGTAGTATATAATGTGTGAAACTTTAGGAGAAGTCATTTTTTTGCCACGTTGGCATGGTGTAGTGGTTTGATTCAGGTGTCCCCCCCAAATTTAATGTGGTTGAATGCTTGATCCCCAGCTGATGGCAGTTTTGGAATTGGAACCTGGTTGTAGCTGTGTTGTTGGGGGTGGACTTATGGGGGTTATAAGCCAGCTTCCTCTTGCCAGTTTTGGGTACACTTTCCTGCCACTCTTTGCAGTGATTTGGTGGAGGTGATGTCCACCCTTTCCTCATGCCATCATTTTCCCTGCAATGATGGAGTTTACCCTAGAGTCCATAAACCAAAATAAACCCTTTCTTCCCATCAGTTGCTTTTTTTTTTTTTTGGTTCTTTTTCACAGCAAAGAGAAAGCTGACTACAACACATGGAAATCAGGAGTTAATGACAATTATGGTAAAAGCCAGATAAGAAAAATTCCATAGGTCTAGTCTATATTAACCTACCTACAAGTTATATGCTATATCAGTTACTTTCTTTTTAATGTATACATATATTATATGAGCAAATCTTGTGTAGGTGTCCACATTTCCCTCCTCTCTGTTCCCTATCCACTGGGGTCCCTCATAGGTTAGCAAACAGGATCTGTTCATGTTGTGGAATGATATGAACTGCACCAGAGGTAGCCAGTTTTTATTTTTCCTTTCTCTTTGTGTCTTGTTCTTGAGGGGGACAATGTCTCTGGATATTCTTCACACCATGGCTCTTACCTTCTTTCTGTCCCCTCTTCCTCTCAGTTCCCTGAGTCATGGTGGGTGAGTTTTAAGTCAGCTTTATTGTTGAGATCTTTTGTGTCTCTGGACTTTTGCTTTGGGTTTTTTTTAGTATCTTGGTGTCTGTCTCCATTGACCTTTCATGGGTTATCTGACTTGCTGTGGTGATTGGTCTCTTGTTTGTCACTTTCTCATTGGTTTCATATGGTCCCTGTGTAAAGGCCAGGGGTTGTTTTTCTCCTTCCAGGATGTCAGCCATTCTCCCATGGCTTGCTGGTGGAACTGAGTTATCCCCAGATCTCTCAATGCCTTTTGAATAATGCAAACAGACTCTCCATTAGAGAGTAAGATCATTGCTAGTTCCGCAATATTCTAATGAGTATAGCCTCTTTTTCGCTCTCTGGTAAAGGGAATTTCCCCTTGGAGCCAGGTCACTGAGAGAATCTCAGTTACTTTCTTATTGCTCAGACAAAATATGTGACCAGATGCATTTTACAAAAGGAAAACAGTTTTTTAAGCTTGCGGTTCCAAAATGTAGAGTCAGTCCTAGTGAGGAAGACATGGAAGGAGCATGCAGAAGTGGCACTCTCACTGAAATGTAATACCTCAAGGCCTGCCACAAGTGGCACAGTTCTTCCAGCAAGGCCTAAACCCTTAAAAGCTCTAAAAATTCCTCACTAGTGTCATTAACTGTGGATCAAGTATTCAAATATCTGAGTGTATTCCAACCATCACACTAACAGTTTGCTTCAAATAAACTTTGTATTATACTTAATTTTCAACTGACTAATTTTTCATAACAATATTATAAATTTTTCTGTGAAATATTTTAGATCAAATTTCTTATTCTGAGTTTTCTACTTTTCACATAGACTTGAATAGTAGACTTTTTAAAACCATATTTACTTTCAAATACAATGTGATACTCAAACTTTATTAACTTATGTGATATTCTTTTCTTATTACATTCAGCTTTCTGAAGTATATCACAAAAAGTATGAAAAAGATAAATATTATCACAAACAATCCCACTATGCATGGGTAAATATTAATTTTAGATTTTCTCTGATCATTATATACAAGGACATACACTAAAAAGTTTATATGATACATTTATTTTATGTAACACAATAGCTCTTTAAGAAGCAGGGCTCTTACTTGTAAACAGTAAAACAATCCAACATATATGCTCTCTCTCTCTCTTTCTCTGTCTGTCTGTCTCTCTCACACACACATCAAATGTATTGATGCATATTAATTGAAATATTTCTCACATGTATACTGGAGAGGCTGAGATAAGAGGATATTGTGGAAGTTGAGACTCAGCATCATGAATTCCAGGCCATCTTGAACTACAGTGTGAAAAGATAAGAAAAAAATACAGCCTCGAAGTGAATATTCAAATTGGAATAAAAGATAAAAAGAACAATGCTTAAAATTGTAGCATGCATTTTGATATTATATGCCTACCAAAGCTCAGGGAACATAGCAGAATAAGAGTCATAAATATTGTAAGACCCTTAGGCTTGGTGGGATTAGCCTTCTCTGGAGACTGATTGATGTTTGTAGGCCCCAACAATGAATATCAATAACCCCACTGAGAAGGTGGGTGATAGAGGATATGAGTTTAAACTTTTTATTAAAAATCCATAAATATTTTTTAAAATTACTGACAAACTTGTCAATTGGTTTACTCCTTAGGCTGCCCAATATCAGCAAATTAATATTTTAAGATTTCCATCTCCAAACAGAAACAGACTTCAGGGAGATACATAATACAGTTACCCGTTTTGATGCAAGGAAATGGGGAAGGAAAGACTAAGGCTTTGTCTTTTCAATAATTACCATGTAATTTTGAGCTACAGGTGATTTTCCTTCTACCTGAAATTTTATCACAACTTTTCTCAGTGATCTATACTGAGAAAGTTGCCTTAAAATAGTATCTAAGATACTTTACTCATTTCTGTGACAAAACACCTGAGAGGATCAACGTAAGGTGGAAAAATTGACTTTGGCCTGGAATTTAAGAGATTACAATTTATTGTGGCTGGAAAGACTTGGTGATTGGACATGAAGTTACATCTAGACAGATCATGAAGCAGAAAGGCAGACGGGAAGGTTGGCTTTGCTAACCTATAACCCTGAAAAGCCCACAACTACTTCAGCAAGTTTGCCAATTAGGCCCAATATCCCAAAGGTTCCACAACTTTGTCAAAAACAAACAAACAAACAACCAAACAAAGCACCAACTAGGGACCAAATTTTTAAAGCTGTTGGTTATATTCAACATTCATAGATAACAATAAAAAATAACACAAGAATAATAAACAGATAAACAAAAGAAATTGTTATTGTAGCCAATAATATATAAATGGCTGCATAGAGTGGAATTTGTGCAGACAAGAATGTTAGAAGTATTCCCCTTGTTCCAGAAACTTGAGTAGCACAACAGAAATATAAGCACAACTGAGTAGTGTATAAGCATGTTTTCAAGTAAAATAATGTTTTCTATTTGTAATTCCAAACTTCAAAACTGTCCTCTGACCCTCAATAAATTGTTTAGTAGATCTGGCTGACAGTTCTTCATATCTATTACCATGGGGACAAGTAACATAGTGAATGTGACACTTTTTACTGTCTGGCTCTGAGTATGATTGTAGTTGGCTGATCTTGCTGAGAAATTAGAATCTTAACATTATAGTAACCAAATCAGTAATAAGGAAGTGAAGTCTCAGAATTTGAGTTTGTGATATCATATGTGACAAATGGCTTTTTAGCATAAGAATTGTTAGGCTTAAAAAATACAGAATACTATTATATATATATGGGATTTTTTGGTGGCACTCATGGCCTGGCACATGCTAAGGAAATGTTCTACCACTGAAATGTATACCAATATCTCATTTTACCTTTCGTTTGAGACTAGTTCTAAGTTGCATAGGATGTTTTTGAACTCACACCATTCTCGAATCTGTGATCCCCCTGTCTCAGCTTTCTTACTAGCTAGGATTATAAGCCTATGCTCTCATGCCCAGAAAAATAATTTTCTATTAGAAAAATGCAAACATACATTTTATTGTATGTGCTTTATATTTGTGCTAGATATAGAGAAGATATGTGAGAAAAGGTCCACACCAATACCTCATAAGTATTGGAGTAATACGTAACCAGAAATAAATTTCTAGTATAATTCAAATATTATGCTACTGTCTTCACATTTAAAATTGTAAACAGCTTCCAAAAACCACCACAAACACTGCTTTCGTCTAAATAAGGAAGCATTGAGCAATTTCGCCCAACCTGTTTATGAATGAAAAGGCTGCAGAGACTGGAGTCCTGCCAACAAAGTGTGGTCCAGCCTATTAGGAGAAAACAATCACCTTTGTCTCCTTCATTAGGTGGAACATAGGTTTCCAGAACAGCCTGGCAACACATCCATGTCACCCTTTGAAAGACCAAACTTCATCTTACCAGAGGTCAGAAGGGAAAAGGGAACTGGAGGCAGAAGAAACATGTTCCAAAGAAACCAGACTACCAGAAACAGTTTCATTAAGATATTTGAATCAGGTAAATTAATTCAGGTCAATAAACCTTCATTAAAAGCCTAGGGTAACTACACACACACACACACACACACACACACACACACACACACACACACACACACGTTTGTGGAACCTTAAAATGGGAGGAAAGGAGGTCACTATTGAGACCCCCATCAAACACACATAAAACACATAAGAATATTATCCGAGGATTCAGCACACACAGGCTAGCATGCGAAACTCCCTTATCTCAGATTTAGAACCCCAGGATTTCCATGACAGGGTCCACAGTTCATTCTACTCCCAGGATCTAAAGAGAAAAGTATAGGGTCCTTTTATCCTGTGGATGAGTCAATGTCAGGGAAAATGTTATCTAGACCTCAAACCCTAACAAGGGGCTTACAACTTCTGACATGAGCAGAACAATTTGGAAAAGTGGCTTGGGAGACTCTGGATTCTGAGGTGACTATTTTTTTCATGACCATGGGGATAAGGCAGGTATTCATGGTCGGAGGTGGGGAGGGGGAATGTTACCTTGGAGTTGTTACAGCAAGTGCCAGATAAGGGCATGCCTGTGGAGGCTGTAGACTGTGGGACCAAGGTCATGCTGCACTTTGTCCAACTAGATGCTACTATATCTGAAGACCAACTGAATTCCTCCTCCTTCTCTTTCAATCTTAATGTTTCCATGTTAAGCATCTCACAATGCTCTCAGCTGCCAGATTATCAACAGCCATCCCTAAGAACACCTGCCCTGCTGTGTGCCACCAGTGCTGAGCTAAAGATTTCTGAAAGGCTTGAAAGAGAATGCATATTACCCTGACATACACATTCTCATATTTATTTGATTATAATTTGCTATCTTCAAAACACTTATCTGGGAAAACTAGTATCATAAAAATATCCCAAGCTTGAAACAAGGCCTCCTATTATTTTAATAAATACATACATTCATTTACATATTTATACAAATCATATTTTATTAACATTTTAAAATACCTTAAGGTTGAATATAATGAAATTTATTCATATGTACATGATCAACTCAATGTCATGAGCATATACATTACCTGAAAAAGTATTCTTTATTTTTGTATTTTACCTTTTTGCATATATATATATATGTATGTATGTGGTCTGCATTCATGTATTCATGTTCATATGTTTAGGTCAAAGATTGATGCCATATGCTTTCCTGTCACTCTTAGCCTTGTTTTTTATGAGGGTCTTGCAACTCACCAATCTGGCTACTCTAGCTAGCCAGAAAACCCCAAAGATTATCTCTGTCTTCCAAGCAGTGGAATTACAGGTGCAAGTTCCCTCTACCAACATTTATGAGTGTACTGATAATCCTTACTCAGATCTTCAAGTTTATGACACAAACAATTGACCTTTTTGAGCTACTTCCCTGCCCCCAGTTTTCTCACTTCTATATGGTATATACATTAAGAATTTCCATTATGAGATTTAAAGTACATTTCTGATTATTCTCTTTATCCCAATGGGTCATATAGCCCTATAATTTCTTTCTCCTATAAAACTTACATTTTTCCTTTTGTCCACTCTATGAAAAACTCCTTTCCTCTTCTATGCATCTTTCCCAGTTTCTCATAGTTCAGTTTTAATCATTCTATGCTAATATGAGAACTTTTTCAGATTCTGCTATTAGAGAATATATATGGTAATTGTCTTTTTGTTCAATTCTTTCTCCTAACAAAAGTTACTATAATTCTCTATATGTCTTCTCAAAAAAGGCTATAATGTTGTTTGATAGCTCTATGATATCACAATAAGCACATACACCCCATTTTGTTTATCTCTTATGGGTCTTCTAGGTTGATTCCATAAAGAGTCTATTGTAAACAGTGCTACAATAAAGATGGTAGTGTGTGTTTTGGACATGCTGATGCTATTTACTTAGGTTAATATTCATTTCTGGGGTTGCTGCATCATATGTATTTTTTTTTTAAATTTAAGAACATTAATAATGCACTTCTTTATTGCTATAGTACTTTCTTTTCCACAAAGACTGTATAAGAATCTTATCAGTACACCATCACAAGTATTACCTATTTTTCTCCTTTAATTGGAACGATTCTAACTGGAGTGATGTAGTATTTTATTATGGTATTCATTTGAATTTCCAAATAAGTAATGATATCGAGCCTTTTGAAGTACTTATTTGCCTTCTGACTGGCTTTTTAAAATAAAACAATGTTCCTTAGTAGTCAAATAATATGGACAATTAGTTGTCTGCTAATTTCGAGTTGGTGAACATGATGAAATTTGATTAAACTCCATTTCCACTTACCAGTGTCTGCTGATTCACTTAGTGTGCGAGTAAGTTAAAAAAAAAAAAAAACAGAAAAGCATTATAGTAGATGGCTAACATGGTGAAGCATTAGAGAGTTATTATGCTAATTTCAAGAAGGTGGGGTGCCTCTGGATGTTATGAGTCATCACATGAAATGGAGTTATACGAAATTGTATGTTAAAAAATCCTCTCTGGAAATTTAATAATTACCTACGACTAATAATTCTTAAGCTAGTGAAATCTCCCATTTGACAAATAAATACATATGTACATAAATACATACATGCAGGAATTACTGCATGTAGGAGTAAGAGACATACCATGAGTCATGAGTCATTGTGTGGTATTGCCTCAGTCTTCATATTATGATCTCATAGTTCCAGGTATAGTAAAGGAAGACAACACTGACCAATGATAAAAGTCCTAGCAGCAAAATACCAGTTTCTCCAGTTTTTCACAAAAAAGAAAGTGATACAGTTTACATAGAACTAGAAAAAAACTATGGTAAAGTCCTTTAACTGAAAATTGCTCAAAAAGATAAATATATCTCTACCTTATAAATGGAATATGAATCTTAAGAAAAAATATATATACAATTTCATATTCAATCTCATAGTTTGAGAGAACGTTATACCTACCAGTCATAAAAACCATTTCAGGTACAGTAAAATAATTTTTAGTTCCATTAAAAAACCTTTCACTGGTAGTTGCTTATTATTCAGTTCTTTAAACATTTCCCACATATTTTTTTTTTCAATTTTGAAACCTTTGCCATTGGCAAGATTGAGGATTTAAAGTGTGGGATTCTCATCCTATCTCTTCCAAAACCCAATTTCATGACCAACTGGTCCTCGGTGTTACTTGACTTTGGAAATTCCACATAAGAAATGAATGACATCAAGATCCTTTCAACCATGAGTCAATGTTTGACAAAAATGAAGTCAGAGATGAAAATATGATAACAGAGTGAATCTTGGAGTGAGAAAGTAAAGTTGGTCCAATTTCTAATGCAGTAGAGTGTATTGATAATGTATGTTTTTATTTATATTTCTTATTCCCTTTTCCCTCCTACATTCCTACTTTTTTATGCTATGTCTTCTTTCTAGCTATATTCTGGAATTGAAATTTTTCTAAAGTTCATAGATTGCAAGCAAAGGGACCAATGAAATTGTTAAGGCTTAAAATAAATCAGCAGTCACTGATTACAAGTCCAATACAACATACTGGTAACAAAAGGAAATTTTACTTGCTTAAACTTTGACACAATACATAAGCTTTGCTCACTGAAATTGTATAGAGTCCCAATTAAAAGCTCTCCAGCTATATTAATTCTTCCTTACAGATTCTGTTACAACCTTACTGTTCACAAACTTGCCATTAATTATATTGTACAAAAGTTTAATAATAGTATTTGTGGGTTGGTGGCTGAAGGGAATAGAAAATAACAGACTTTTGTTACATTAAATATTTTATGTAAATTTAAAAACACAGAAAAATAAAAAGCAAAATAAATTTGTAACGCAGATAATCCTTCCATAACACTGTTTTTTCCTTCAGGAAAAGCAGTGTGAGCCCTCACTCCTTGTTCATTTCAAATATAATTGAAAGTATTTTTAATTTTGAACCCTCAGAAAGCATATAAAAGCCCAAACTACCAAAATTTAAAGAAGAATCATTTTGCAAATTTCCTATCATCTCTTCTACTGTAATACTTTTATGTCTTGTAACACAACGTTTTTAATACAGTTCATCATGTGTTAGAGCAGCAAAAGCAGAAATTTTAGGGTCAAAATATTCTGAATTTAATTCCTTCTCCAACTTTATAGAATGCTAATTTGGGAAAATTATTCAATCCCATATTTCCCTTCTTGATTCTTGTGATGGTGGACTAAAATTAACATATAAGGACTTTTTGCATTGTTTAGTTTAGAAAGGAAAGAATGTTATTGACTGATCAACTCCCCAAACTTGCCTTTGTTAGGCAATGTCATTGAGACTAAAATTTGATTATAATTTTAAACTTATAGATTCCTGAAAAACAGTTTGATAAGTCAACACATATGTACATAGTACACAATAAGAAATCCAGCAAGCTAAAATGTGTGTATATTATTAATATATTATTATAGGTTATACATTACTGATATTATCTATGGAAGATTATAAAGACTAAGGCTGAGATGATACTTCCAAAGCAGTCTCAGTTCTGGCCAGGATTTGAAACAAGAAGGCTTACAAAAATTTTCGCCATGGGTGTTTGAAACAGAAGAGAAAATACTGTCTCTTTAGACTTTGTCATATGTAATCTTCTGCATTGAATAACTGTCTTCTGCAAACAATTACAAATTTAAAAGGTAATGTGGATAGAGAGCTAATTAGGGAATGTTGGCAGTATGTAGTCCATTTTTTTCAGTACTAGTTGCCAACAATTTAAGCCTTGTGCTTGTGTCTCAGTTTTACTCATCCTCATTGCACAGTACCTTCATTGTTTTATATTAAGTGCTTTTGATTTCAACCTGCAACATTTTTCTAAATGTATAATTCAGCCCAATTTAAATGCATCATGATAGACCTGATCTGTACAAAGCCATTAAATTCTTTGAAACTTATTTCAGACAGTAATTTAAGCTGGGAATTTAGGAGGTGAGTGTGGTGAATTTGAGTTCCCTTTCTTTCCAAAGACTTTTCCAATTTGAACTATTAGTGTATTCTCCGGGGAGCTGTCCACCCTTCCTGGGCTGCTGTTTGAAAATCTCAGTTTGTCATTTTGTTAATGCCACAGATTTGTCTACTACCCAGAAATAAATTTTGTTTTTTTTTTTCTTTTTTTTTTTTTTTAAGAAAAAAAGAAGTATATTTATTTTTTTTAATATATATTTATTGTCCATAATGAGTTACATTATTTAGTGGGCAAACCATGCGTTGTTATCCCGAATTCCCCAATTCCCCCCCTCCCTATCCCTGATCAGTTGTATATCCTCCTCTGTGGGCTGTCTGTATTAGTCCTTGTGGCAAGGGATCCTGTATATCTTAGTACTCATCCCAGTCTTCCTGGCCCAAGTGTGTTGTCACTGATGGGTGTCATG